>JAHREE010000480.1:370513-439693 GCA_033628505.1 Tringa tobata
TCTTTCTCTTTCTGTTTCTCTTTCTCTTTCTCTTTCTCTTTCTTTTTCTCTTTTTCTCCATAATCTGAAATATTATATGCATATACTGAAAGATTTTTAGTTCTAGAACAGTGTGCCTTCTGCATTTGACGTTATATAGAAATTCAATTGCTGTTTCATTTCTTCTGTATTTTTTTCCTCATTTCATTTTGAAATCTTTGAGTTGTTCTCAGGTGTCTAAATACAGTTTCTTAGAGTGTAAAAGCAGCTCATTGTAAAGCATACATATAAAATAGATTAGATGAATTGCACCCTAAAAGTGTCTGTTTCTTTCCATTGACTGTTTAGAGCCTGTAGTGACTAGCTCAGCTGTCTACACTTTATGTCTGCAGTAAACTAAGAATAATGGCTGAGCTAGAGCAGGAGACAACATTCAGACTGGTTTCAGTGAGGTGGACAAATTAAGGTGCCTCAGACATTAATGTGAGTAGTTACAGTTTTGTGGACTGCCAAACCTGAAATTATGAACAAGGGACTGAGGCTTCTATCTCCTGTTTCTTTGCTGAAGTCATGAATTCTTTGCATGACCTTAATTAACGTCATAAATGATGACTTGAAAACAATGACATCTTGTCCTTGCAATTATTTCAGATGGTAGAAAAAAAACTTGGGTGTCAAGTCCGTAGAAAGAGCTACATTTCAAAAGCTAAGAATTTGGTTTTTTTGTTCTTTGTTCCATTGAATTATCCTGCAGACCTTTAATAAGACTGAATCTGGTTAGACAGCTGGGAATTCCCACTATGCAGGGAGGATTAGAGGAGGGAATGGGCGGGAAAGAAGCAGAGAAGCCATCTCACAGGACAAAGCATCAGTGGCTAGTCAACAGTAAGCAGGCCAGAAGAGAGAGAGAGGTGTCTTGCCCTGGTCCCACGCACCAGATGCCATGTCCTTTACAGCCTCTGCTGTTGTGACTAGCTCATCACCATTAAAGTTTTTTCCTCTTTTTCACTGATTCACATATACATATGGGAATCCCCAGTTCTAGTTTGATAAAACGATATCAGCAGTTTAATAGTAGCAATAAAGTAGTAGTAGTAGTAGTAATAATAATAATAATAATAATCACAATCATCATCATCATCATCATCTGTGCCTTAAATACAATGACAAGGCACCACATTTGTATGGGGATTGCCCTGAATGAAGTCTTTGATAGCTGGGCAGCACAAACAAGTTATCATAGGGGTAAATTAGTATGTGGATTTACAATGGGCTGCGTATACTGCAGGGATGACTGATAGCTCAGTCCTACACCACAGCTGGCTTAAGTACATGCAGATATTATAGGCTATTTAATCTCTCAACGAAAGTGGTGTCATACTTCAAGTTTGCCATTGTATTAGCTGCACTTTTGGTCCCTTTTTTTAATAACAGGCATAGAGTGACCCCATTGCACTTCCATTGTTTAACAGCCCTTCATCCCAGAAAGTGTGTCTGGGTAGTGTTTTGACAAAGTTTTCTTTTGGATGCGTGCCACTTGTTGTAGCACTCTGGATGTGTGCACTCTGGTCGCACTTGTAGCCTTGAAGAAATCTGAGATATATAGATGCGCAGTGTGGGAGTCATCCCACCTAAATTTGGACACTTGTACTATAGATACCTACATCTGCTCATCACCTCAGCCTCCCTTACAGTCAGTGGAGAGGAATAGACATTTTTAGGGCCCAGCTCATCTGGCCTATCTCAGATACCTATTTCAAGAGGGAATGTTTCACACCCTAGAAGAGTAGTCTACTGACTGGAGAAGGAACTTGTTAACTAGCCCAGATATAGGTGTCTATGTTGTACAGATGAAGCCTCCCACAATCTTTAAGGAAATTTATCGCATCCTTCTGTTTCTCGATGAGGCCTGGAACATGTGTACGTCTGTGATGCATTAGTCCCTGGAACTATCTTTGTCTGGTAAAGTTTCCTGGTTTGGGTTTTCATGCCAAACCCATATTTCATTGCAAGTCAGCTTCACCACAGACGACTGTTATTCCTATTGCTGCTGCCCATCCGGGCACAACCAGTTTTACCCCAATTAAAAAATGCCCAGTTCCCTTCAAGGCCTCAAGGGCAACATATTTCCATGACAAAAAACTAAGGGACAGAGACCATTCTGCTACCTGATCACTCTGGATATACACTCACATATATTTCCATCCTTACACGCTGCTGAAAATGTCCCACTTCAAGCAAACCAACTTTGCTTCCATAGAATTCTATGTGACCTGCATGTGGGGGTGGTGTGGACTGGAGAATTAGGGTTTTTCTTTTTCTCCCACAAATAATTGCAGTTAGGTATGTAAAGGCATTTTTTTACTAGGCCTGCTCTTCATTCTTGGCTGTGGTGGTTTTTTTGTCTTGCAAGGACCTTGTTTTTTTAAGGGATTTCAAAGGACAGTGTTTTTCAGTTAGAACAATCAATTGAATAAAATACTTTGAAAAGTGAATTGGCATCACTTAGGTACACTGAGAATCTCAAATATTGCAAAACTGTGTGAGGGCCCAAAAATAATAAGAAAAGTTTTAAAATTCTGATTTATTTTTTTTTAATTTGGATTCTTTTAATTCATGTTATGGACTGCAGGTTTTTTACTTTTAGCAGATGCTTTTTAAAGTGTTTTCTTAGCAGACACTTCTTCAGGGCTTTTCAGCAGCCACAAGGTTTTGAATTTTTATTTAAATAATCACTGGATGTGCATCTAAGCTCATGATTCTGAAAGTTGAGGCTTTAACAAAAAATAACAAGTGACCTGAAACTCCTCACAAAATTAGTAAAGCTGACAACATTACTGACCCTTTTATTAGACTTTATAGTTGGATATAGGTTGGTGGGACTATAGTTATTCTGCCTAAATAGCAGACATATCACTGGAGGAAAGTACCACATTGCCAAGTTATGACACTGTAGCAGTTAATCACTGTTGGTTTACTGTGATCCCTTGAAATCCATATTTTGTGAACCACTGTTTTCAAGAATTACAAGGTACACAAAGAGACAGAATAGGATGCAACAGAAAAGCTGGAGGTTTTTTTGAGCTTTCAAGCTGACCTGTGCTTATGGACAGAGGTATATTTTTCCCCGTGTGCTTCTAATATATGTCCTTTTCTAAAATACACCTGAACAGTGGAAAGACTTCCATGTACAGTGAACCTTTTTTTATATATCTAGTAAATTCAGCACACAATGAATGGTACAAAACCAATATGTCTGTATTTTCAGCAGCAATCAAAAAAATGCTGTTTATTTTACATAAAGAGTTAAGAGTTTTAAAAATATATCTTCATCCAAGAGAAATACTGCCAATCCATTTTCAAGATATACAACTCAGGAAAGAAATTCGTCATGTAAGATATTAGGGAGTATGCTTAAGAAAAAATAAACTTAAGGAAATCCAGCAAACTTCCCACAGGTATTGGCTAACTCAATGATGAGTAAATTAGACACTTTTGTGAGAATATTTGTATCATATGAATTCCAATGCCTAACTTTTTTTCTTATTTAAGGAGCCTTTGCTCCATGTAGAATGAATACAAACCTCAGCGGGTGATTCTGGAGACGCCCTTGGCTATGCAGGAAACCTGTGTTGCCCTCAGGGACCTACTTTAGATAAGGAGTTAAGAGACTCTTTTAAATTAGAGACTGTGGATATTCTCTCTTGAGCAAGCTTTCTTCCAGATCATTGATCATTTGCATGTTAGACTCTTGACACACTTTTTGATTATTCATATGAAATAGCCTAGTGGATCAAATTTTGGTTCCAGTTAAGGAAATGAAGAGACTTTTCACATTGGCTTCTATGGGGTTAGATTATGGCTGGCATCTACTCCATCATTTATTTCTTTTGGGTTTTTTTGCCTTTCCTCTTCATTTTACTACATTCAAATTACTGATAGCAAGAAGCACTAGAAGACACTTGCACATTGTTCTGAAATAACATTGTCTGAGCTGTGGTTACATGTGAAATCATAATTATCCCACTTTTTCACTGTCCGAACGCCATTATGTTTTACATGCTGTCTTATAACTTGATCGTGTTGTGACAGGAGTGAAGAGAAAAACTAACAGCCGTACAACACTCACAAAATGAGCACTTGACAATACCACCACAAAGCAAATGTTTGTAGGATCTCACAGGATTATAATGTCAATAGCAGACAGATTATGCAAACTGCCTGGTTGGCCCTCCAGCTCCCCACTACATGCCTCTTTGTATGCTTTTTAAATGCTATTTGTATTTGTTGTGATAGCGTAGGACACAAAATACATAACGCTAGCTTTCCTCCTAGCTACCCTCCCTCAGCCTCAGCCGTACCCCTGCCTTGTTTTCCTCCCTTCCTATCGCCATTATATTTTCCTCTGTTTGGAAACTTGGGAGCGTTTCCTAGTAAAGGCTGTGCCAGTAGCACTTTGTGAATCATCCTTAGAAATGATGAATCACGGAAGCCGTCCTCCTTCCCAGCCTCATTCAGAAACCAAAAATATCTCCAGTTGCACGGCATGCCCCACATCTCCCATCCTGCTGCACAGGGCTAAACCACCTGTACCTTGGCTTCGGCAGGGAGCAGGGCCTGAACCCCTAGGATTAGCACACCTCTGCTGGGTGTGGGACCTCCTTGCAATGCTTCTGCCCTTGGGAATGCCATGTCCAGCCCTCTGTGCCACCATGGCAGGACCCTAGGCTGGCAATCAGAGCCAGGGGGTTGCCACAGCTTGGGAGTAGCTCCTTGACCAGAGGAAAACCTCTGTGGCAGCAGGCGTTTCAAGCGTCCCTGAGGAAGAGTCAGGGCAAGTGCAGCAGGGTCTCGGCACTGATTTCATTGCCATCTGTTTGCCTTTCAGCCTGAGCCACCCTCATCCAACAAGTGGCAACTGGACAAGTGGCTGAATAAAGTCACACCGCACAAAGCACCCATCCTGACCCACCATGACGGCACAGCACTGGAGGCCCATCCTTACTACGGCCGCGTGAAGGCGGAACGGCAGGAAAGCGAGAAGGCCCCGGCCGCCGGCCCGGTTGAGCACCGCAGCGGGGAGGGCCGTGCCACCACCAGCGCCACCACCACCGCCGCCGGGGACGGACCGCGGCCCAGGACCGCCAACAAAGCCCCGGGAAGCAAGGGCGGCCGGCAAAAGTCACCCCCCGCCGCTGACGGTGGGCCTCCAAGGCGGGCAGCGGGGAAGAAGGCACCTCGGCGTGCTGAGAGGACCTCTGCCGGGGACGTCCCCCATTGCCCCGGAGCGGAGGAGGCCCCCGGGAGCCACAGCTTTCTGGAAAGCTCTGCTGGTGAGGCACCGAGGGCCCGGCCCAGCGGCGGGGGCAGCAGTGGCAGTGGCTGCAGAGCAGGGCATCGCCGAGGGGAGCCCCGCTCGGCCACAGCCGGCGAGAAGCGCCGGGCCCGGGGGCCAAGCAAAACGGCGCCCAAATCCAAGGAGTTCATCGAGACTGAGTCTTCGTCCTCGTCATCCTCCTCTGACTCGGGCTCCGAGTCGGAGCGGGAGGAGCGCCCGCTGCCCAAGGCGGCGGCGGCGGCGGCCGGGGCCGAGCCACGTGCCAAGGACGTGGGGACCGGCGCCGCCAGCAAACCCCACGGCGGCTGCAGTGCCTTTGGCTCCATTAATGCCAGGACTAGTAGTGAAATAGCAAAGGAGCTGGAGGAACAGTTTTACACCCTGGTTCCTTTCGGTAGGAATGAGCTCCTGTCTCCTCTGAAAGACAGTGATGAGGTAAAGTCGCTGTGGGTCAACATTGACTTGGCTCTTTTGTCCAGGATTCCAGAGCGTTTGCCCGAAGAGCCGCTGGCCATGAGCGCCGGAGCAAACCAGGCGGCCAGCCTCCCGCAGGGTAGTAGTGCTGACCCCCCCACAGAGAAGGGTTTACCGAAATCTAGAAGGAAACGCAAGGTAAGCTTCGGGGCGATGGATCGGGGCGGGTAGGGAGGGCCACTAGCAGGTGGGAGGCAAGCATCACCTGCATCCAGTGCTCGATGGTGGTGGCTTCTCTGGGCCGGCTCTTCAGAGCTGGGATTTGTCCCTGCTCACCATGTAGGAAGCAGCCAAGCCCTAGGGGAGATGTCATCTCAGGAGGTGATGAAACTCGTGGCCACGAGAGATCACAGCCCCTTGGAGACAGCATTTGCTGCTGGCACATGGCTTTCCATGCCTCAGTGAAGGCACTGCCTTTTTAGTAGGATAGTTTTCTCACCTGAGGCCTCTCTCAAAACCTGAGCATTTGGAGGTGATGCTTAGGTCAGCAAAGGGACAACTATTTGCTCTCTTGTCACGGTCTGCACAGTATAGCTGTGTGTGTGGAAAAGGGAGAAGTAGCATCTTTTTGCCCTCAGGTTGTCAACTAGAGGCAAGCCCTTCAGTCCCAACAGGCAGCCCTGGCTTCGTGGGGTACACGCTCCAGAGACTTGGGACCTGCCTGCAACCTGCCTCCCTCGCACCTCTGTGGCCTCCTTTTACCCAGGCTCTCAGGGAGGTGTAGAAGTGGGAGCGTAGTCCACTAGCTGTCCCCTCCCCAGCACCACCATCACGGCAGTCAGGTGGGCACAGCCTTCTGGTCACATCCACCCCTCCTCCCTGCCTCTCCCACACACTTTCTGAGCCGCCGGTGGTGCCAAGGACAAAGCTCCCTCCACTCCATGGACAGAGCTGTCCACTGAGGAGGCTTTCTGGTCTGACCCCAAAAGTCACTCTGAACTGGAATCGCCATCTGCCCAATTTCTGGACAGATTTACTGTGCAGTCATCTGTCACTCTCTGAGCAACTGTATGTGTGCAGATTGATCCGTACGTTTTTGAGGATCACTTATCTAAAGCAGTCTTTCCTTTTTTTATCTTTTTCATTTTTTGGCTCTTTTTTAATATCTGAAAGGTGGCAGCCCTGCTCTGACCACCAGTAGAGCCATGACAGAGAGTCCTGATAAGCTTTGAAATGTGTTTTTCTGCATTTTCTTTAGGAAGTAGCATGGAAATAATTGCACAGTACAAAATGAAGGGAATCAGGTCAAGAAGACTGGCAGAAGCAAAATATTTATGTTTTAGGCCATAGGAGAGGCTAGTGTGATAGTGCCAGGCTGTACACTCAGATGGAAACAGAGGGACACGATAGAAGAGCAAAATAAATGCAGTCATTCTAGAAATGCTTAATCCAACTTTCTGTGGCACATATTATCTTTTACTCTTCTGTCTTAAAGCACTGCTGTTGTTGGTAATTTTAGTGATATAATAAATACAAGGCATTCTTGGAGTACCAAATTGCCCCTCAGCCTGGAATAAGACCCTCAATGGGACAGCCTCTATACAAACTCAGAGTATGTGATTCCCCCTTCCCAAAATACTTTATGAATAAGACTAATAAGAATGGATTTTCAGGCATAGCTGCAAAATTAGAAAGAGCTCCTTACCACTTCCACCTGTCATGATCTCAAGAAGACGGGCAAAGTAGAGTCAGAGGAGGATAGTTAAGCACTGAGGTGCGAGATCTTCACTCCTGTGGAGCGTAAACTACAATGTTAACCCCACAGCAGCAGCCACACGGGCAGTGGATAACACAGAAAATGTTGTTGCCATGCAGCAAGGCAACACATACAGCAGAATCAACAGATCATAAGTAAAACTCAGCCAGCACTGGAAATTGAAGAAATGTTAGAAGTGGAAAAGGCTGTGGACTTCGCAGGAGATTGGGAAAGCAGAGCCTATGGGAGCCGATCATAGAACCTCAGGAGCATAATATGAAAATAAATAATGGTAGGGAACATTGACTATGTTCATACTAGTAGGCCATGTAGGGCCAGGGTGCAGTCCCAAGCAGTGGCACGGCCACAAGCTTTGTTTAATTGTTAACATGCTTGCTAACGTGGTTTTGGCCTGCGTCAACTTCTGTGCTTCCAGACAGCATCTGGCCCTCGCTCAGGACCGGACTAAGGTCCCTTCCCAAAAGGCAGTCTGGATGTGGCAATACCCTGGTTTGAAGGAGGAGCACAATGAGTGCATGGGTGCCAGCTGTGCCACGCCAGTTGGGCTCAGGACCAGTTGATGATCTGTGGCATTTACTAATATAGGCATAGTCACTGATGCCAAGAAAAGAGAGGGAGAGACAAAGGAGGTCTGAGGTTGAGGAGTAGGTGAGAGAGAAGTGCACACAAGATGGGCAAAGAGGGCAATATAAAGAAAAGATGTCCCAAGCTGCAAATGAGGAAGTGGCGGAAACAATTCAAGTTTTATAATCTACTCCTTTGTTTACACACTGCCTCTTTAGTTTTTTTTTTCTTTTTTTAAGGTATGAACCAATCATCTCTGATCCAGCTTAGGTATATGCTCAAAGAAAGTGTCATCTTTAATACCAAAATGCCAGAAAATACCATCCCCTGACTTGCTGAAATGCTTTTGGATCTGTAGTAAATCCAAAACCTACAAGATTATTATTTTTCTCTTCATTCAGTGTGAGAATGAGGAAGAGTGCAGAGACATCAAGAAGACTCACTTAGAGCGAGAGAGTTCTTCACGATTAGCTGCCTCTGCCCACAGCATCACAACAGCAAATCACTGCAATATGAATGAAAATAGGTAAGCATTTTCCTTCTTATTTACCGCTGAGTTGTACAACTAGTTGCAGTTTAATGCCGTGTGTTATTTTTTCCTTTAATAGGATTTATTTTTTAATTACCACATTTTATGTTGAAAAATTACCCATTGCATTCCCCTTATTTCTGGTTTAATGAACAAGTTAGCTGCTTCTGACACATTTATATACTAGCATTTTTGTCCTATTGCACAAAGGAGTTGTGAGTTCAAGTGTGAGGCTCATGCAATCAGTAATTATATCTAGAGCAGTACGATTGTCCAAGACATATTCCCAAACACTGTGTTGTAGGTACCAATTCACAAAGGCAGCCATCCTACAGCCTTACAGTGTTACGAGTTTCAAACTTAAAGTTTGACTGTATAAATAGTTATCTGTAAGCTCTATGGAAAAGATTGAGAAAAATATTCATAACAATACCTGCAGTACTCAGTTGCACAATATATTTGAGATCCAATATCTTTGAGATTACAAGCAATCTATTCTGTGTAATTACTAAGTATTTTAGGACAAGGAACTCAGACTTTAAAAATAATGACATTTTCAAAGGATGCAGGGCATGAAGCAAATTATGAATATTTAGCATTTCCTATGTGGCATAGTTTAGCAATGTTGGATCAATCATACTGAGCTTCTCTGGAGGCTTCCAGCAGTCAAACTTAGACATGCATCTTTTCAGAGTTCAGCTGCATGCTGCTTAGTACATGCTGGTCATCAGTATTTAAAAAAAAAATCATTTTCTGGTAGTATGAGGGTATGTCTTGGGGTGAAAATGCTAAAATTAGAGAATATTTGTATTTATTCTAGTAGGCTTTTCTACTGTACACATCGCTGATGACTTTGAGCAATTCTTGCCATTAACAATGGAAAAAATAATGGAGAAAACTAATACATATAGTGCTTATTCAAAAATATGCGTTCAATTTCTTTGTCCTGACGTGTCACATATGTTTCATAAAGTGAAAACAATACACAGAACAGTTTGTTTTACTGTGGGTGATTACATACAGGCATGCCATTCCTGTTACTGCAGTGTCTTATGTTTTACGTCGCATTCATTTTCAGAGAATAGCGTGGCTGTCATAGCTTGCTATGTCACAGGGTTAATTCTGTGCTTCCTGGAACCAGGACAATAATTTGTGTTTTGCTTGACATTATATTCTGTACTCCTGGTAGCAACTGTACATTAAAGAAACAAAGAAGAAGGTCTTAAGTATATATTTGCCTCCTAATTCTTCCCTGGTCTGCCCTGCTTCCAAGGTGTTTCTGTGGTTTATGCTACCATAGGACATGATACCAAATGCTAATTTCCCACAGCTGAGGATGAGCTACTGAAGCTGTAACTAAACCATCAGTGCAAATCTCAGGGCCTCCTGTCCCTCTTGCGACCAGCATCTGCTCATGCTGGCACATCACCCCTCCAGTTATGCCACCATAGCTACTTGGGAGGGTCACCTGTAAATTCATTCAATAAACTTGTCTGAAACCAGAACTCTTTCTTTCCCTTTTTCTTTTTCTTTTTTTTTTTTCCCCCAGGTTTATTTTTCAGCTCCCAGCAGAGCCACTCTGGCAGTTTTGTTAGCACAACTGCAGGCCAGTAGCATAGACAGGAGCAAAAACATTTTCAGACATGAGTGTTTGGAAGGCCCCATTTAAAAAGAAAGGCTGCAGTGTCAGGTAGAGTTATACCAAATATCTTGTACCTATGTCAGATGCCACAGTCACAGAATCATAGAATCATTATGGTTGGAAGAGACCTTTAAGATGATCACGTCCAACCATTAACCTAGCACTGCCAAGTTACTACTAAACCATATCCCTCAGCACCACATCTCCCCATCTTTTAAGTACCTCCAGGGAGGGTGACTCAAGCACTTCCCTGGGCAGCCCATTCCAATGATTGATAACCCTTTCAGTGAAGAAATTCTTCCTGATACCCAATCCAAACCTCCCCAACTTGAGGCCCTTTTGTCTTTACTTGTCTTGTTGCCTATTACTTTGGAAAAGAGACCAACCTCCACCTCGTTGTCCTCACTGGGACAGTCTACCTGATCCCAGCAGATGACAGCTCACTGCAGGTTGTTCTGCATGGCTTCTCAGCGTAAGATGGTTGTGCTGCTGCAGTTTGACTGCTCACTATACATTTAGGTAGGCCCTATGCAATGTGCTAAAGGCTAGGTAGAAGGTCTGCAGCACAATTAGAAATTGCAGCCACTCCTCACAAGCTCTGGGCCAAGCTTTTGAGGCTTGGGTACACTTCCAAAGAGCTATGGCTTCTGTTGCATGCTTTAGGCACACACTTTGACAGCGATGTATGAATATGGCTAGCCAAGCCATGGGTTTATATTTGACAAGAGGAAAGGAAATGACAGCATCAGCCTGCACATTCGAAATAGTGCTAAAGATCTTATTTTTCTTAGGGGGAGAAGAAGGACACAGTTGTCCATCTTGCACACCCTGATTCTTGCTTTCATAAACAGCATTGGTCATTAAAGCAAAACAGTTGGTGTTGTGTTTTAAAGGTACTACAATGTGGGAAACAGGAAAGGTTCTGAATTATGATTCATAGCTTCTTTCACAGCTAGTTTTTTAAAGACTTGCCAGATAAATGGACAAATGTATGATAAGAGCACATTTAATTAGCTCTGTTCCATGAAATTATGTGCAGAAATAAAGTATAGTTTGTACCATATTCTTTTTTGCGATTCCATTAAGTGTATACTGTCTGATACAGTAACTATAAAGTGAGAATTGTCCATAAAAAGTAATAGGCTGAATAAAGGGGAATGTGACAGGGAAAGGTATTGTGTTAAAATAGTCTGTCTGACCTTAATCAAAGTTTTAGTCTTAATGCAAACTGTCTCCTTAAATAAAAACCTTTTATTTTGTGTGTGTTGCTTTAAGATTTTCACCAAAATATTTTCTTCAAATTAATGCATCTGAAGTTTATTTCTGGGCATATTTTTATGGTCTGCCTGACTTCTCCTCATCCAAAGCTTCTCCCAAATAAAAGCAAGCTGAAAATACTCTCTGTGTTTTAGCTTTCTTCTTCAGAAGACGGAGCAGCCCACATTTCTCTGCATCTACTGTTTGCATATGTTTCCTTTTGTCTGCACTACCAGCCTATCTTTCTTTGTCTTCAAAATCTGTATTAGATTAGTTTAAACAGTGCTACCAAAGGCTGGGCATTGAGCACAAAGACAAGCCAGTCATCTTTAAACACATTTCCTGTTTTAGTTCACATATGGTTTTATTGCCATGGCTTATAAATTGTCACCTGTAATGGTGAAATAGGGCTCCATAACCTGAACTTACACTTCAGAGCCTAATCTTCGTCTCCAGCTATCCCTTAAGAAATGGTGAGCAAGTGGCCATTTATCTCTGTATTTTTTTTCGAGTACTCTGATACAGACTTTATATTAACTCCAGAATTACAATTTGCCTTGAAGGGAAAGAGGAGAAACATGATACAAATTTGTAAATGAACTCTTGGTCCCAATACTGTAAGCTTGTTTCCAGATACCAATAGACTTTATCCTGCCAGCATGTTTTAAATTCAAAGTTTTGGTAATATATAAAACATTTACCTTTCTCAAAGCCAGCTTTGTGACACTCCATTACTGTAATTTCCATTTCCAGCTTGGCAATACCAATAAATAAAAATGAGAAAATGCTTCGGTCACCCGTCTCTCCCCTCTCTGATGCATCAAAACACAAATACTCCAACGATGATTTAACTTCCTCCAGCAGACCTAATGGCAGCAGTCTATTACCTTCCATCTCCTCCAGCAAAAAACATAAGGGTGAAATCCAGTCGCAGCCACATCCAGGAGACTTAAATGTAAGTTTATACTGTTGTTCGCGATGTAAAGCCTAGCTGCGTATTTTTCACTTTGTATTGCAGTCTGTGATGGTTTTGCAGAATGTTAAGCAAAAAAAATTGTAATAATAAATGTTGTATTGTAAGTTCAGTTTTTCTGGTTTGGAGTTGAGCAAGGTACAGAAAAGAGGAAAGAGGGCAGGCTGTAAAATGGGCAAATAACAAAGGCTACATAAACAAAAAGTAAAAGCTAATGGCCCAAAACAAATGGCTTTTGGCCTCCAGAGTATTGCTTGGGCATGATGCAAGCCCTCTACATCCAGAAGTGTGGTGCATAAGGCCTCTACTGTATAAGCCTTCTACTCGGCCGCTGCCTAACTGTGAGTATGCCTGCAGACAATTTCAAAGAATCATAGAATAGTTTGGGTTGGAAGGGACCTTTAAAGGTCATCTAGTCCAAGCCCCCTGCAACGAACAGGGATATCTTCAACTAGATCAGGTTGCTCAGAGCCCCGTCCAACCTGACCTTGAATGTTTCCAGCGGCAGGAAAAACATTCTACGTGTCTTACAACCAGCTTTCTCACACGCTTCTTACTTTTGACACTGGTGAACAGCTTAGCACCAGCCTCACAACTCATCTCCATCAGAGCCCAGGTATTCCGATACTTATCAGAGAGTCTTGCTCACAGTAAATGTGTCCAGAGCATGCTTCCAGATAAGGCTGTATCACTGCACTATGTGGTAGCCACTGCCTTTAGAGCACAGAGAGAGAAAAGTAGATGCTGCCCCCGTTTGTGTGTGAGTTCTGTGCTTAGGATGCTGGAGTAAAGAGCCTGTTAGCTCTTCTAATTGAGGGTATTCACATCATTTTCTCTCTCACCTCTCAAAATCAAACCCTACCTCCAGCCTAAAGGACACTGCCAATAGACGATCAAGGGCAGAATATTGTGACCTCCTCCCTTTGAAGCTGGGAAGAAGCAATTTGGGTACCATCATATTGATGTCCATTGCTGGAGCATCTAGTCAAGCTGTTAAGGCACTCTGCTGCTGCTAGAAAGGCTCATACTCCTCCCCTTACTACAAAAGCTGTTTATATATTTTATTCTATATCTATTTGTTGTATCTGTTATTTGATGCATAAGAGGCTTCAAAAGTCTAAGTGCCTAAGCAGCTTTCAGGAAAACAAACTACCTGAGTTGTAGCAGTGGTCTCTTCCAGACACTTCTGCTGTGAGCATAACTAACCCCCCAGTGTATGTTAAGTATATAAGTATATACTTGAATATGTTTATTTTTTGAGAGTGGAGGGGGAAGTAGTAACTATAATCTTAATCTTGGACACTTTTTTAAAAACAAGTTATCATAAATTGTGTGTTTCAAGAATATCTCACAGATGCTTTTGGTAAATTGCAATAAAATTAATTACAAAGAAATATTGCAATAAAAAGGCATTTTAACATATCATTGTCATTAATTTTTTTTCATTAATTAAGTGTAAATTTTTAAACACTTTAACTTCAAAAACATAAGTTTAGAGGTTTATAACCCATTCAGAATGATAATGATACGATTCTTCACTGGGTATCTTGAAAACAATTTAAATTCCTTCACAGGCAAATGTGCTGGAAATCAAAAGTAAAAGGTGATTGCTTTATGATCCTCACCCTTAGCAAATGCGTTTCACTGAGATTTTCTGCATAGCCTAGCAATGCACCATTTGGTCAACATTTTAACAACCTTTGCAATAAAATTCTTATGTATCCTGTTATTCATCTGAAAACTTTAGCCTGCTGAACTGATCTGGATGTGCCATACAGAAGATGAGAGCTCATGAACTATGAATGTTAAAGTTAGCTTTGTTTTATCCCATCTTCCCACCTGGCACCTAACTGTTATGCCCAAGTGGTCCTTCGAATTTCTGTCAGAGACCTCAAGCCAGGGAGTGGCTTTTATCCATTTGAGTTTTTAGTCCATTGCCCTGTTACATTTCTGGCTGTCACCTGATGGAGAAAGAACAGTGTTTTCTGGCAGTGGTTATCAGCCAAAAGCAATCATCTGGGGCCCTCTGCTTTGCACTGTACCAGTGTGTGGTAGCCCACACAGCAAGTCACTCGGTAGGATGAAGGGCTCATGAGGCCACATGAAGAGCGGGACTACAGCTGAGGGAATGCATGAGACCCTGCCAAAAGACATGTTCTTCTACTGTGGTGCAGACCAGTGATCTTTCAAGATGATCAGGGACCTACAGCAGAAAGAAAACTGGACCTTGGACAACAAATTCATACCACACAGGCACGTCAGCAGCACAGTATGAAATGAGTCAAAAAAGTGAGCCTTGCTCTCCCAAGGCAAGCTACTGCCCGCGACAGCTACAATGCTAGTTTGGAAGCTGAAGACTAGAGATATAACTTGATCTTCTCAATGACCACAACAGACCTATTCTTTAATAATTTAATAATTTAACTTACTGTGGTTTAGAGTGTTTTGATAGTTACTAATAATTCAGCTCCATTTCTTCTGTGTATTACATTGAAACTNATGCCTCAGATGGCCTGGAGCTCTGTAAGTGTGTGACCTTGACGTGCCTTTCGTACTCCCAGACTTTCACCCACAACTTCTCTAACTCTTTCATACCAAATGAAACCCTGGGATAACAGCCTTGTTTCCTCAGGAACTGCTTTCTACCAAAACTGGGTAGAAATTATTATTATTATTAGTGTTGTTGTTGTTGTTATTTATTATTATTTAATATTATACAATTATATAATACAATATTATATCATTATATATTATTATTAATAATAATAGTGGTAGTAAGGTTTGTTCACGCTATCTGGTCTCAGGGACAACTAGAGGGACAGCAGCCTCTCATAAAGAGAATCCAGGTTTCCTGCTGTAAGGTGTAAATAATTCCTATAGACTTCAAAAGGATGTAACTGTTTCATATGTCAAGAAGAGAAGGCTGGTGAGATTAATTTCTGTGTGTATTCATGGCAGTTATAAGGAGATGTAAGTTGAATAAACGTAATCAATTTTTCTGCCCATTGTAGAGAAAACTCTCCCCTGCATATATATCCTTATTTTCCCTCTTTCTCCACCTCTGTCCATGCTTTTAACTCTTCCAGTACATTTATTCAACAGTCTCCACTGAGGAAATTTGAAACTGTTTGGAAGTACTACCTAACTTTTCATATCTCTTGAAATACTTTATCGTCTATAATGTACTTGGAACTGTTCAATTTTTCTGCAGTTCAAACATGTACATACATGGCAGAAAGTTATCAGTGTGCCTGATAAAAGTAGAAATTGTAGGACGTGCTCATCTGTTTGGATTAGAAAAAATACAATCAGAAACAACTACAATAGAACTATTGTATCTTCATCTGATTTTCCCTCAAGATGCTGACAAAAAAAAAACAGGGAACTGGCTTGTTTTGGTTTTACCCTAGAATACCATCAAAGGAAAACTGCTTTTTTCACCATCTCTGTCATCTATGAGGCTTTTATCACTTGCTTTCTCCATTAGTGATACGTGTGATTTCTCTGGCAGGCATCTTAAAACCATTTCACCTTTTCAGAGAGAGATACAATTAAACTGTTCCTGTATAGTGCCTTCCATGTAGAATGTCCCCAAGAAACTTGTGGCCTATTAAAAAAAGCAATCTAAAAAGCCAAATAAGATAAAAGACAGAACCAAATATGTCTTAATTTGCCCTTAAAAAACATAAATGGTTAAATGCCTGTTGTGCTAACTAGAGGAGGGAGATTTTCATGTACTACAGCTGTCATCCACAACCTGTATCTAGGAAACACCAGCAGAATATCAGCTACACTAGACCTTAATTCTGAAATTACTGTGCAGAGAAGTCACTGAAATGTAGCAGATTAGACTGGCTGCAAATGTTAAATGTCAACAAATTTGACTCACATGTTAGAAGGATCAAATTAAACATGGCAGCCAGCGTCTTTCAAATTCATATAGTACCACAGCAGAGGATTTGAAGAAGTGTAATACAGTAGGTCTGAAATTATGTAGTAATCTTAATGGTAGCATTTGTCCAAAATGATGCCTATGAAGTATTTCATCTCATAATCCATGAAATTCTGAATTACTGTAATCCAGCCATGGCTTTAAAGACCTCATTTTAATCAGACTCTATAGTTTTTAAGAGACTTAATCCCTCATATTTGATTTAAAACAACAACTAATTTTTTTGACCAATCAGTGTCTCTTTGTTTTACTCTCAATTTATTTTCTCTAGATCATTGACAACAGCTGTCGCTAGCAATAAATCGTAACACAAGTAGGTCAATAAAAAGTATATCTTGCTTGGCAGAGTGCTGTATACACATGCATCGCAACATAAAAGTAAATATAGCTAACAGTCTTCAAACGGCAGGAAAAATCCTACTTCCCCTGCTCTAAGTATGCTTCAAGGTACCCAGCATGCCACATGTATAAGTGACACCAGTGCTGTTTCCAGTATTAATTCTTAACAAGATTTCCTGGATTTTTGGCCATTTCTGGCTCTATGAAGAGAGCATTTTCAAGGCTACATAATAATGCTTCAAGCCAAATTCAGTCCTGCTGTAATTTCACTGAATGACAGAATTCCCAATAACCGCATTTAGGAACAAAGTCTATTGTCCTTGAAGTGATAAGCACAGACGTGCTGTGGCACCCAAGGGCACAGTCCCACACCCTCCTCAAAATACTGCATGTGTGGTATAAAAAGAAATGAGAGCCTACCCAGTTTCCCAATTTTCCTTATTGCTAAATCAGAACATGCTTCTCAGGATTATTTTCTCACTTGTATTGTGGGTTACCCTTTCAAACTTGGGGTGTAGGTTTTCTTCACTTGCATTTATATTCCTTTTTTCTGGCCTGATAGGAGCAAGATGATACATCTTCTTCACCATTTTTTTTTAATTCCTATTTTGTTGTTCCACCTCTATGGATTTAGGTGCTACACACACCCATCAGCTTTACATTGTCCAAGGGACATGTCCTGCTGTGAGATAGCATTCCTGTGTTTGTTTGTCAACCAGTAAACCATATGCCCAGAAATATTCAACCTATAAAGATGTTATACATAGAGCTCATAAAGACCTCAGCAGATAGATAGCTTCTTGGCGCATCTCTTTATTTTGGCTTGTACCCCAACTCTCTCATTTTCAGTCTCCTCTTCCTTGTTGTTCTGCCTCGGAGTGGAAAGGAAAAGATGGTCTTGGGCTGTGACTCCCATGCAACATCTGGAAGTCATCTCACTTTGCATTCCTGAAAATGCCTCAAGGACTCCCAGTCTTCCAAAGTATTAGAGACACTTCTGTAGTGCTGAACACATCCTCAGGAGCACAGTTAAGGAACAGAGTTTGACTGCTGTTCCTTCTCATCAGCAATCTAAAAAATCAGTGGTCAGATAGACCAACATCTACTTCACTAAGTTCCTCATAATTCGTATGCTTACTTTGGACTGCTACCAGTTTCTTGGCTTTGGGAGACTTCAAGACTTCATCTGACCATGTCAGTCTTCCTCTCCTATCCTTCTTACTTGTGTGTACAGTGCTATCATGGTTTCATCTGGGATGAAATTGGCTTTCTTGCTAGCAACTGGTATAGTGCTATGTTTTGGATTTGAGGTGAGAACAGTGTTGGTAGAGCACTGATGGTTTTGGTTGTTGCTAAGCAGTCAAGGCCTTTTCTGCTCCTCACACCGCCCCACCAGCAAGGAGGCTTGGAGGGCACAAGAAGTTGGGAGGAGACACAGCAGGGACAGCAGACCCCAACTGACCAAAGGGATATTCCATGCAGTATCATGTTGTGGTCGGTATATAGATTTGGGGGAAGAAGAAGGAAGTGGGGNTAAGCAGTCAAGGCCTTTTCTGCTCCTCACACTGCCCCACCAGCAAGGAGGCTTGGAGGGCACAAGAAGTTGGGAGGAGACACAGCAGGGACAACAGACCCCAACTGACCAAAGGGATATTCCATGCAGTATCATGTTGTGCTCGGTATATAAAGTTGGGGGAAGAAGAAGGAAGTGGGGGAGATGTTTGGAGTAATAGCATTTGTCTTCCCTAGTAACCATTATACGTGATGGAGCCCTGCTTTCCTGGAGATGGCTGAACACCTGTATGTAAATGGGAAGCAGGGAATGAATTCCTTGTTTTGCTTTGCTTGTGTGTGCGGCTTTTGCTCTTCCTATTTGTCTGTCTTTATCTCAATGCATGAGTTTTCTCCCTTTTGCTGTTCTGATTCTCTCCCACATCCCAACTGGGGAGAATGAGCAAGTAGCTGCATGGTCCTCCTTGCTGGCTGGGGTTAAACCATGACAACTGCCCATAAAAAATAACATTAGACTATTAGACAGCAAACACTGCTTCCCATGATTAGATGATTAAGCTGCCTGTTCTCTGCAAGACCACCTACCTCCTCTTTTTCTAGGGACACTTTGTGAGAGCTTGGTCTGGTGGGAAATAGATGCTTAATCAGCTCTAGCAGGAGATTCTCAGAGAGTAAAGAATTGATAGCCACTATTCCCTGTTGTCAAGGAAAACCCAGGTCTGTGGACTGCATTTGAACTTAAAAGCTACATCCATGCCCCTCCTCTGTTCCTGTGAGCAAGTGGTCCAGCACTGCTTATGTTTTATGATTAAACTGTCTTCACTCCCCCAAAAAAAAATTTGTTGCCTCCTGAGAACAGTCCCTGGCCTGTGCTGTCCCCCAGCTGTGCCCAAGCATTGTCTGGGACTGAGCTCAAAACTATGCCTGGGACTATGCTCAAAACTATTTAACAGCAATTAAACAGCATCGATGATCAAACGATAGAGCTGGTGTCATTGCCCTGCTTACTTCACTTGCACAACCATAGGCAAGGAACGGTTCTATTGACAGATTCAGATTTGAAATAGTCTCTGGTAATTTTGCCACTCAGGAAAGAGGACTTGTTTGTATCAGTTGATTTTGATGTGCCTTTGTCTTACTGTACAGCTTGACTAGAAAACATCTTTAGTCCACAATGAATCATAACATGAATCCTACTGAATAGGAGGAAGTCTCGTCTAACCTCCCATGTTGTTTACCATTCTACCACATCTCTGGTACTTGACAGAGCTTGTTTTCCTCAGGTTTGATGGCAAAGATTGTTTTTTCCTCAAAGAGCTAAAGTCCCTCCTAGTCTAACTCAGGGTTTGTCTTCTTCTGCTGGATCACAGAGCAGTGTGGGTTTTCATCACCTTCAATACCAGGATTCACATGTGTGGCATGTAAGAGATATTCCAGTGCCTCTGTTTGCATCTTAATTCCTAAGTCAGCTTTGCTGTCCCTGTGGCAGTAGAAAATATCATTATATACGTTTTAAGATTGTGTTTCAAGTCCATCTTCCACAATATAATTACCCAGAAGTTTCCCTTTTAGACTAGAAGGCCCAAGGGTGCAAAGGCTGTGATACCCCAATGAAACATGGGAGCTTTCCTGATCATTCCTTCAACATATAAAGGATATCTTCCAGTGACAGCAAACCACACTAGCAAATGATCATAACCACTTTAACCTGGAGAATCACATGTAGAGTGTCCAAACTCATTTTTAGCCTGGGAGTACCCTGTTCATCTTGAGAACCAACGACTCATAGAGCTGGAGAGGGGCTGTGATGACTTAATGCAGATGAGGAATATGAATTCCTAAAATGCCTACCAGATGCTTTCCTGGTCTTCTAGTGACTGATTATGATTGCTTTCAAATCCTATGATTATTGAAGTTTCTTAGACAGGCATTGCAGAACAGAGCTCTGGACAGAGTCTTTGTTTCAGGATTGCCTGGTCCTTTCAGTGTAGATACCCCGTTCATTGAGTCAGGTTTCACATGTACTGTTGCTCAGCAGTTTCACCCACACCTTGGCTTCTCACTCATCAGAGCTGGGAACATCAAAGCTGGCTGCCAGGTAGTCCCTTTCCCAGAAAGATCTTTCTGCCTTTGATTTTCAGCTGCCTCTTGAGAATTCATGGTATTTTAAAACAATATCGATTTGGACTGCTGTGATCTGCCCTCTCTCCCCAGGTGTGACTGTAAAGGCTTTCACCCCACTTTTGACTGAAATTAGTTGATTTCAGAATATCTATTTAACATACATTGAACAAGACACAATTTTATTTTATCTGCAGGGATGTAGTGTTTTCTCCCTCTGCTTTTAATGCAGGAGCTCAAGTCCCTATTGTTAATACTTCTTTCATTCCTCACTCTTTGCTTGGACACTTTGCCCTTGCGTGTTTTAGTCTAGATATTGATTTCACACAGGTATCTTTAAGTCATGAATCTGGGTCATGCCCAGGAATTTGTAGTAGATTTTGACTCTTTCTCATGATCTCTTGTGTTTCACTCCATTGACATCATTAGTCTGGGGTTTTTTGCATTTTTGCCAAAATAGGAATCCCTGCTTATTTTATCCTTCTTCATTTCATTTAAATTAGGTGCTAGGCTTTAATTTTGTCTGCTATTTTGTGCAACAGTAACTCCCTCTCTAGGTATCTGTAGTATTCAGCTATTCAGCTAATCTAAGCTATTGACCTTGTTATACTAAACCCAACAAGACAGCAGTTTTGTAGTCGTGTGATTGAGTAAATTTTTCTTACATTTGGCCTGAATCCTTTGTTCCCATCTTTCTGAAATGCCTGTAGCACTATCATTTAAATGGGTCACAAATACTCTCTCTGCCCTCTCCACTTGTATGCTCCTCTGCTGACCTTCCCAGACCTGCTGGGTCTGCCACAGTGAGCATGAGACTCCCATAACTGGGCGCCCACCTTGTGCAATGCCATGGGCTCTCCGCTACCCTCTGTGCCATCATGTGTGCCATGTCCCAGACATATCATTGCCAAGTCACATAAAACAGCACTTATTTTAAGTTGTGGGATTGGCAGGATGTCATGATACATCAGGGGAGAACACTATTTTGTATAGTAATGCCTGCTCATCTCTATCCTTTACCCCCAAGGTGACCACCTTTATCTGTGGCCCAACATGTCAGACGTGCTCCTGACACGTACCCCAGCAAATAGGCAGGGCCATATACACCTACCTTTCACTTTACGTGGTTCTCTTGCTCTTAAAACATTTTCCTCTCTTCTTGGACTGGAAGTTTGGGGCCTACAGGCACAGCTTCAAAACTGGACATGGGCTAACCCTGGCTACGCCGGTTTCTTCTGATTTGCCCCTAGCTCTGACCAAATTTTAAAGTCGCTCAGTTTGCTGTTCTGCTCCTTTCCAGCACACCCACTTTTTTAGGGTCTAGATTACTCAAGTTGTGAAACTGGTCCTATATTTAGAATTATGATTTAAGTTGCTTTTATTACATGCAATTGTAGTACATTGAGGAAGTACTAGTTTGGTTTTTTATAACACTTCAGCAGCATTATCTCTGAAGGGTATTAAAATATGCACTTGGCTACATTTATGATGTTTAATTGAACTTTTATTAGTTTTTTTTAATATATCCTCATAAAGCACCATACCCCAGTAAGAAATAACGTACAAGTGGTAGATTATGTAAATGAAGCAGAAAATGCTATAGTTTAGTATTTAGTTCATATAAAATATAAAAATTAGATGAAAAATGTGGTTTTGAATGCAGTTATAATTAAAATTGTATATTGGAGTCTAAGCTACACCGTACTCTGTAAATACCAGCGGTTGCTCAGAGTTCCAAGGAGATTATGTTGCAGTAGATGCTGATAAATTACTGTACGAAGTAAGGCTTTTATTGATTCACTTTGTTTGATTCTCTTCCCTTTTTTTTTACTGCATGAGTTTACATTTTTGCAATTATCTGCTAAACTGGAGTAAATTAAATTCAGAGAAGGCAGCAAAAGACAAAGGTGGCAGAGATGCGCTATAATGGCATAGAGCTAAATAGGATGAGAGAAATATATACACACACAAGCATTTCACCTGGGTAATGGTAACACCACTCTTAGGAGCTCAACAGCCTGGAAATTCTGAAAGGCTGCTTCTGGAAGGGGAGTAATTACAATGCCCGCAGCCATCTCACCTCACGCTGGGATCCCGCGCCACATAACAAGCAATGGCAATGCCGTCTTTCCTGCTGGTTTTCGACAAGCTCCCAGAGAAAGCGGTGGCAAGGCGAGGGAGAGAAATTCGGGACAGTAGCGGATTGTTTGATGAATTTCATCCCAGATTCAGCCGCAGCCATGCTACTGAGGCTGCCCTTGTCAAAGTCATAAATGGTTTGAATACCGCTGCTGAAAAGGAAGCCTGGCCTTGTTTGTACTATCAGATCTAGCCATGGGGGGGTTATTCTGTAAAAGGCTGGATTCTGTTGCAGTGCCTAGGTGACTGGCTAGCATTGACTGAGAATGCGTTGAAATGGTTCCAGCAGTACTTGATTGCTTTCCCCAATCAACTGTAGGGTAAATTCTCCTCGAGAGCAGCCAGTTTCACATAATGACACTTGATCCCAGGGAGAATACACCAGCGGCCTGACTTAGTTGGCACTGATGCTTTACGCTCTTTCTCTTGCCTTTCAGAGAGATATATGAGATGCATTAGAGCAGTGTATTAGAACTCCTTTTTGGCTTTGTTGAAGAGGACTGTATTTCCAAATGTACCAACAATCAGATATACAGAAACAAAAGACTTTCTTGTGCAGTCAAGATTATTAATAGAGATAAAAGACTTGTTTGTACCTGTTAATTTGAAGTCAGACTTGTTTTTAATTTTGTTTTTTTTTAAAGAGGCCTGAATTCTGTTTGTAAATCGTGAGTGACAATGCTGACACCAATAGATACATACAGTTGTAAATAACTTAAGAGGAGAATCTGACTCAATTGTCTGAAAACCAGAAGTCAGTGAATAACTTTCTGTGGGACTTCAGTTTACATTCATGACCAGTAAGCCTAACAAAGAGACTCCAGTGCTGCTTCTGCTACTCACACCCACTCCAGTTCAACCAGTAGTCTGGTACCATTCTAATCCTGTAGAAATTTACTCTATTATCTGTCTTCTCAGGCTGTAGCAAGGCTGTGATCTTCAGAGGGATTGCAAACTTTAGACCAAAGACCTGAAAAGGGGTTTAGCCACAGATCTTTATGAATTTCATCAGTGGGAAGACAGATTTGCTGCTCCTCAAGATGCCTCTCATCAATAACGTAGTATTTGAAATTAACATCCAATGAGATTACCTGCAAATTCTCCAGTCTGAGATTATCACCAATGTAACTAAATAGGCCAAGATGTAACAGATATGGGTTCCCAGTCACTGTAACTTAAGAGTCTATAAAATGAGAATATGATTAGCAATTTTTTTGTGAACTTCGTAGATATGAAATGTTCAGTATGCAAAAGAACTATCCTGAGTAATTAATTGATGCATGAGTTTTCTCATACATCTTTATATATCCATGAGCTGAGGTAACCTGTTATCTTCAAGGAGCCTACAGAAGAGGGGTTTTTTCTGGTTTTTTACTTCATGACATAATAATTTAAACTAGTATACTGGATTTAAAAAGACAAATGATGTTCATGTACAGTGGGAATCTAAACAAAACTGAATTTGAAACCTTTCTTTCTCATTAAAGAATCAGAAAATAATTAAATCCAAGCATATCCTTATTTTGTTACTAAAATGATATAAGAAATGTATGCAATGTACATAAGCATACATTAAATCTACAGGACATTTCAGCTTTCCATTTTCACCCAAGATGCAGGCTAGTAATCTGAATAGGAAGTTTATTAACATGTAGTGATAAATTGAAGAATAGTATTTCATACATGGCATAAAGAGATCAGAATTTGACTTGGGATGTTTATTAACACTATTGAACAAGCTCTGTTTAAGAAACTAGAAGAAAACATACCTTATCCATTTCTTTCCCATTGAATCTTAATTCCTGTTAGGCATCCCCTGATTTGTAAATCAATCTTGTATTTTTTCTATGGAAATACCTAAACATTCACATTGAGAATATACATATGCTTTGTTTCAAAATTGCCTTTTGACAGTTTTTTTTTAGTATTAGGCTTCCCAGAAAACAATTGGACTGAGTACAAACAGATGACTTCAGTTTTTGCACATTGTGTTATGGTTAACCACCCTATAGCAGGGCCCTCAAAGCAGGCTTCTTGGTTCAGTAATATTCATGCCCCTTGCTAATATTCTCATTGCTAAGCATAACTTTGGAGAATACATCCTGCTATAAATTGAAAATCATTTTACAATTAACTTATAAATAAGTAGACCATAATTGGAATCATAGAATGGTTAAAGTTGGAAGGGACCTTAAAGATCATCTAGTTCCAACCCCCCTGCCATGGGCAGGGACACCTCCCACTAAACCAGGTTGCTCAAAGCCACATCCAGCCTGGCCTTGAACACTTCCAGGGATGGGGCATCCACAGCTTCTCTGGGTAGAATTGTGTAACGTAACACAATTACATTGTGTTTTCTCACTTTGTTTTTACAGCATCTTATCATGCTTCAAAAAGGCAAATTAGACATATAGTGCTGGGTCATATATGGGAAGGAGTGTTGCAAAGGACATATTTTAATGACCTGAGTTTGAAAGGATCATGTAAAGGTTCATCACTTTGATCATTTCAGAGACATGAGACCACTGTTTTGTTGATTCGCTCTGCTTTGCTTTGCTTTTTGGCACTTCATAATAAACCATCTTACCTAGGTCATTGCACAAGAAGAAGAGAGACAGGACTTAACATTGTTTTAAGAATTCTTTCAGTGGTTCTGAAAACATAGTTATTTTTCTATATCAAGCTAACACTGTTTCAATGTCTAATATTTCATAGTTAGCCAAGACCGAATCCAGATGGTTCGTATTATTAAGATAATGTTAGCACCTTGCTGGGCACAGGATGTATTTGCAGCTGCAGCAGGTTATGAGATACTGGGACACAAACCTGTCTTTAGTCCACTTTCTGACCTACTGGGTAGAGTAAGCTGGGGAGAAATTCCACTCTGAGACAGAAAAATATTTTAAAGAAAGTTGGAGCAAAGGAAATGTTTTTCTTCATATCAACAAGATTTTTGGGGCAGAGGTCATTCGAAATTAGCCAGACTTTGAATTTTATTTCCATCTAGTGATATTTAGCCTTCCTTCTTATCAAAATAAGGTTGACTAATCTTCTGTGATGCAATTAAATGTCCTTGAAATTGTGTGCACCTAAATATAAGGAAACAGACTAAGTAAATGCACTGCCAAATAGCCGTATGGTATCCTTATCAAGGAAGTATATACGGCTGTTCTCTTCTGTCAAGAGGCTCCCCCTTGCTCCCACTGATCTCAGTTTTGGATCTGAGCTTGTTCTTACTCTATCAGAAAGAATTTTTTATTCATCCATCACCCGGAATTCAGTTTTTACATCTCTGACTGACATATAACATTTTTTAAACAAATGTGCTGAGAAAAACTAGTTAGAATTGTGTACTGGTTTGAGCAGGGACAGTTAATTTTTTTCATAGCAGGTTGTATGGTGCTGTTTTTTGGATCTGTGACCAAAACACTGCTGATAACACAAGGGATGTCTTAGCTGTTGCTGAGCAGTGCTCCCACAGCCTCAAGGCCTTTTCTGTTTCCCACACCGCCCCACCAGCAAGTAGGCTGGGGACGCACAAGAAGTTGGGAGGGGACACAGGCAGGACAGCTGACCCCAAGTGAGCAGAGGGATATCCCACACCATATGACATTGTGCTCAGCAATAAAAGCTGGGGAAAGAAGGAGAAAGGGGGGATGTTCAGAGTGACTGCGTTTGTCTGCCCAAGTCACCATTAAGCATGATGGAGCCTGGCTTTCCTGGAGATGGCAGAAAACCTGCCTGCCAATAGGAAGCAGGGAATCAGTTCCTTGTTCTGCTTTGCTTTACCTATTAAACTATCTTTATCTCAACGCACAAGTTCTCTCACTTTTACTGTTCTGTTTCTCTCCACCATCCCACTGGAGGGAAGAGAGTGAGCAGCTGTGTGGGGTTGAGCTGCCTACCAGGGTTAACCTAAAATGTATTGCTGAGTGGCAATAATATCATATCATTAACAACACCAAGCACTTAAAAGTATGAATGATAAAAACATCAGAATTCGTACTCTGACTACTCAGGAACATTTCATTTTCATTAGATAAGGGCGACGGGGTGACACTTTAACCAATACTAAGAAAATTATTTTGCAAGGCAAAACGTCCTTCTCTGAGAGAGGCAAGGATATGGCAGTAACCACAGCATAAGCTGAGAAGAGCCAGGATGTGTTTTAGCTGAGTAGAAAAAGAAGGCAGCCATCTCCCACGTACATGAGACTGGAAGAATCTGCAGGCTCAGGAAATGGGAAGACTTTTACAAGAGGCAACAACTGAAGATGCAAGGTTATGCCCTGAAATGACATGGCAAATGTCTGTTCTCCACCGTGATTGAGAAAGGTGCAACAGGGAGACCTTGTGGGAGGAGATGAAGAAATTTGCTTCAGCCATGAGGAGCTCACTGAGGTGGTGACCAGACATTGCCAAGGAGATCTCAGTTTGCATTTTCAATTTGAATGGAAGTGGATAAGCCTGGATCAGAAACAGACTTGCGAATTTCAGCACAGAGGCAGCAGTTGAATTTGTGCCCTGCAGTCAGTAGGTCAGGTAGGTTAAGGAAGGGATGGAGTCTCTGAGATCAGTTTGAGGAGAAATCAATGGAGAAATTGGCACAAGCGACGCCAGTGGAATTGCAGCAGGCAGCCCAGCACTGAGCCGGAGATGAACTCCAGGCAGCAAAAGTAAACAGAGCTCTCAGCATGCTTACAGATAAGAGGGAGAAGGGGGGTGAGATAGTAGTTGTGGAGGCAAGCAGGTTCGATGTGTGTTTTCAAAAGGGAGAGATTAAACACACACTTGTTTTGAGAGGAGGGAAAAGCCAAGGCAAATGACAATGCACAGAAAGGAGTAGAAAAAGAGGTAAGCAAGCACCAGGGAGAGGAGAAGACGGAATAACTTGTTCCGCTTAACGCTTGCATCCGTTTTGCAGATCAAAACTGTGCTAATTTGGGAAGCAGTTTATATAATCCATAAAAACGCATTTTATTAGCTTTTTTTTGCTTTGAATCACTGACTTCTAAAGAATGAGAACAGCCATAAATGCTATTGTCTCCACAGGCAGCAATTTGGAAATAGAAGATGCATGGTTACATGATAAGTGTATTTTCTTCATAAAAAATGTTTGCAAATCAGGTTTAAAATAAGGGAAAAATAACTTGAAAATATTCTGCACTTCAGAAAATAATAAAATGTCTTCTTATTTTCCCCTGGTAGGCCACGCAATGCAGATTACTTTATGCAGGAAGCTAAACGGAAGAAGCATAAAGCAGATGCAATGGTGAGAACATTTTCTTTCCAGTTATGTTGCTCCAAATTATTTTTGTAATGCAGTTTCTTCATCAGTGCAGTGTTGCTGGGGTAATTATAAAATCTATTATAAGGATGGCTAGGCTTGTTAAATTAAGAAATGTTTATATAATCAAATGTTCATAGCCCAATAAACTATGACTTAACAAATAATGACTTACTGAGATAAAGGCCTGGATAAATAAAACTTTCCATTTATTCTTTTGCTTTAATTAGTAACTATAGTAATGGAGGCTGTGTAAGCAATCCACATACCTATCTTCTCAGTTTAACTAGCTGGCTAGGTCCTGTATTTGTATCCCCAAATTTGGTCTGGTAGTGAGATATTTGTACTTTTTTAAAGAGCTTCTTTTGGCTCTTTGGTGCCGGAAGAATCCTATTTTCGTAGCAGATGTTTCCTAACATAATCAGAAGCACACAAGGAATCTGTGTAACCCTAGAGGAACGTCTTTCACCCAAAGCAGTGTGGCAACAAATAGATTCTTGGTCCTTGCTTTCACCTGTCTTAACAGTGTAGCCGGTAAGAAAAAGGAAATCTGAGGGTATATGGAGCACTAAGGAGATGCTTGTCTTTCTAAACAAGTGGGTGCAATGAGGTACGCAGTGCTCCAGGAGAGCTCAGCCTGGCCATCTCTCAGCTTTCTCCAAGGCCACGTTTGTCCAGCACTATGAATAAACTAGCACAGCCTTAAAAACATCAGACCTTTGGGATGGCAGACACAATATACCCTTCTATGATTCTATGATTAATATGACACAGACAGAGCTCAGAGGGTTGTGATTAGTGGCACAGAATCTAGTTGGAGATCCGTAACCAGTGGTGTTCCCCAGGGGTCAGTACTGGGTCCAGTCCTCTTCAATATATTCATCAATGACCTGGACGAAGGGATAGAATGAACCTTCAGCAAGTTTGCTCATGATACAAAACTGGGAGGGGTAGTTGACACACCAGAAGGCTGTGCTGTCATACAGTGAGACCTGGACAGGTTGGAGAGTTGGGCACAGAGGAACCTGATGAAATTCAACAAGGGCAAGTGTAGGATGCTGCACCTGGGGAGGAATAACCCCATGCACCAGTACAGGTTGGGGGCTGACCTGCTGGAGAGCAGCTCTGAGGAAAAAGACCTGGGTGTCCTGGTGGGCAACAGGATGACCATGTGCAGCAATGTGCCCTGGTGGCCAAGAAGGCCTGTGGCATCCTGGGGTGCATCAGGAAGAGTGTGACCAGCAGGCTGAGGGAGGCCATCCTCCCCCTCTACTCTGCCCTGGTGAGGCCCCATCTGGAGTACAGTGTCCAGTTCTGGGCTCCCCAGTTCAAGAAGGACAGGCAACCGCTGGAGAGGGTACGGCGGATGGCTACAAGGATTATTAGGGACCTGGAGCATCTCTCTTATGAGGAGAGGCTGAGGGACTTGGGTCTTTTTAGTCTGGAGAAGAGAAGACTGAGGGGGGAACTGATCAGTGTTTATAAATACTTAATGGCTGGGTGTCAAGAGGATGGGGCCAGTCTTTTTTCAGTGGTGCCCAGTGACAGGACAAGAGGTAACAGGCACAAACTTGAACATAGGAAGTTCCATCGAAACACGAGGAGGAACTTCTTTACTTTGAGGGTGGCAGAGCACTGGAACAGGCTGCCCAGAGAGGTGGTGGAGTCTCCGTCTCTGGAGACATTCAAAACCCGCCTGGACAAGTTCCTGTGCAACCTGCTCTAGGTGGACCTGCTCTGGCAGGGGGGTTGGACTAGATGATCTCCAGAGGTCCCTTCCAACCCCATGTGATTCTGTGATTCTGTCTTGCAGGTGGCAATAGCTACAGTGCTGCCTTGCTCTGTCAGGCAGACACTTTGTTGTCACAGCAGCAGGAAAGAAGAAAGGTGGCTCAGAGCCTCTGTTTCTTCACCTCCTTTTCTCAGCTGTGCAGAATGTAAAAAGGCCAAGGAAGCAGAAGCAGGCCCTTTATTTAGGACACTAACACCGAGTTCTACAGTCTACCTGAGTTTATTAGTGCAAATTTCCATGGTTTATTCAGTTCCATTTTATTCCAAAGTGAGTCTTAAATCAGAAAATATTGTGAAGTACAAATGGTGCATTTTAGTGTGTTGCTTTAAACAGAATGGAAAAGATCAGTTAATATGCAAAGGAAATTCTTAGCTCAAAGAGAAATGATTTTATGGTAGACTCCCAGAAACAGGAGGTGCAAACATTATTCTCTGCTGTGCCACAAGTTTCCTTCATGAAAGTCACTTAGGCACAGTTTAAATAGCCTCCTGTCAGTACTAGGTGATTGAAATATCCTTCACATTCAGCTTCCCTAAGCAGTGGACCAGCACCTTACTCACACCTTGTGAATCGCCCTTTGCAGGTACTTCTTCTCCCTCCCTGACCCTGTAGGGATCATGGAGGAATCACCATATGGCCAAAGTACCTCCAGGTACTTTGAATCACCTTGCTGGGCTCGATACCTCCTACTTAGGCACTGCGATACCTGACATAGGCACTTAGAGTAGCCTGGAGCCTAGAGTAGCCTTAGAGCAGCCTGAAAATTACTGCAAGTCTCTCTGCTCCTTAGTCCCCCATCTGTGAAATTGGGATAATAGCACTTCCACCCGCACAAGAGCGTTGGGGAGAGAAATATAATAAAAAGTTTGTGAAGTTCTCCAGTATGATCGCAATGGGAGTCATATAAGAACCTAAAATAGATTGAAGCCAGTGTGCCATTCCAAAGTTACTATTTAAAATCTTTATCCCTTGGAAAAGAATAAGGTCCATTAACCTTTCACTGTGTGCATCAGATTTCAACCAAATGCATCCAGTCCATCAATGGGCTTTATGTACCGCAGGAGTTCTGACTGAAGGAAAGAGAAGTCAGGACAGAGAGGTATTAGTATGATTCATCTCCATCTACATCAAAAATGAAATTCTGAGAGCAGATAGGTGATATGTAAGTGTACATATATGAACATTATGTGCACATTTGCATATACACCATCATTGAGGACATATATGCACATATATCCATATAAGTACACAAATACACACACACAGAGTCAAACACATACTGAAAATAGGAGATGGAATGGGGCAAGGAAAAAGAATGGCAGAAGAAGCCAAGGAAGCAGAGAAGTTGCTGAAAGAGGAGGAAGATATAAAAAGCAAATTCCTGACAAGAGGAGAGTGTGGTCAAGCAGTGCTGAAAATGGTAGGGATAAAGAAAACCTGAGAACAGAGATGAGCCTTTGAATAAGAGTTAGCAGTCAAAGTATTTAATTCTCATTCTTTTAGTTTAAGATAATCATTACCTTTTTTTGTTGAGTGATGACAGACTGTATTTGCAAAGATGTGTGAAACCCTTTTTAATGAAAGCTGGAACAAAAGGCCTGATGAGTTTGTGGAATTTCCAGCAGTGGAAGATTTTTGACAAACACCTGTCAGGAATGTCCTAGGCAGAGTTGATCCTTCTTTGGACACAAGAGTGTGGACCAAATAACATCTTGTAGCTTTTTTCAGTTCTGCTTTCTGTATCTTAACGATTTTCACTGGTGCACAGGGTTTGATGGGTTTTAGCTTTCTCATAAGAAAAATTATGAAGCTGAAGACATACCAACTTGTGTCAAGTTTACAATTCATGTTGAGAAAATCCCATCAAATGTAACCTTATCTTGATGATTACACTATTTCTCTGTGTCCTTATTTTTTCCCTCTAGGTGGAAAAGTTTGGAAAGGCACTGAATTATGCAGAAGCAGCACTATCGTTTATTGAGTGTGGAAATGCAATGGAACAAGGCCCAATGGAATCTAAATCCCCTTATACAATGTATTCAGAAACAGTTGAACTCATCAGGTAGGAAGGGAGGAGATGACCTCAGGGGTTACTCTGTCTGTGCAAACATGCTCATCTACATTATCACATAATTCCCTAGATACAGTAAGAGGGGAGAAGTGAAGTCCTCCCAAGTGCCTCATCAGTCATATGTAATGTGTATGTATTATCTGTGATTTCTGTGGAAATTAAATCAGGAAACTGCGTAGAATGCAAAGGAAAAAAAAATGAAAACAAACAAAAACCCCAAAGCTTTTCATATTACTTGAGTTGCAAATTACTTTAAGAGTTTAGTGATATAAGTCCCATGCTACTCAAAAGAGAAAAACAATAATACATAATACCAAAAACATTCTCATGGAGTGGTAGTTTCCAAATTTTCATTGTGTTTAAGACTGCATTTTAAAGGTTACCTGAAAGAAGATGTGCACGGTGATAGAAAAATGGACACTCAAGGTCCATTCAGTGTGTACGCTCCTACTGTAGCCAGTGGAGTCCCCAAAACAGTCCAGCTTATACTAAAGCTACCCTTACATTTAGTCACTTTCATGGCTCTCCAAACAGGACAGTCTAGAATTCAGTCCCTATGAAGAAAGTTTGTTTCCTAAGTCCTTTTCTCCATTATAGGCGGTAGTAATAGTTACCATTATTGGCAATGCCAGTAGGTCATTGACCACAAGGTCAAAATCATCCCAGCAGCTGAGTGAGTCTCTCTGCAAGAGAGCGAGCCCAGTCACACTAGTGGAGAAAGCTGGACTGTCAGTGACCATGGCATCGTTCTGCAGGACAGTCAACCACACAGGTCTCATCAGGACTCAGTTCATAGAAAGGAAAACAGTTCAGCTTTTAATTATATTCATAATGAAGCAAAGCTTCTAAAACAATTGCATTCTTTTGGACTTGGTGTTGATGTGAATATTTTCTTACATATTAACAATTCCATTGGCATTTTATTCCACTTAGGGCTGTCTTCTCATGCATTTCAGTGGACTGAGGCCAGCTTTCTAACTGGAAGGTTATTAAACAAAATAAAATATTTTTTTCAGTAAGAGAATAGTACATCCCGTCTCTGCAATTCTTCCCTTCTTTTTTTCAAGAGGCAGAAAGCTCTTTCTTTGTCTGCCCTGTCTTTTCTCATCGTACTAAATATATGGTCCTAACTCTGGAAATGAATTTTGCTTGCAGATCCATAGCTTTCCATAATGTGTGTAGCTGTGGTTGTGTTGTAGTGTGAATTGCTGTTGATCTCACTTGGTGTAGCTCAGAAAAATAAGTGGTTAGCTAGATATTCCTGCTGAAATAAAAAATGTTCATGCCAAATCTTTGCACAGATATCAGGATTAAAGTTTGAAAGCAAAGATAAGAAAAAAAACCACAAGCAGCTAATTATGGGGAACAGGTATTTTTCTGGAAGCGAGCCCAGAAGTGCTGTGTGTTGTCCTCACCTTGTCCATTGTTCAGGTATTCAGCTGGAAGCTGAGATTTCCAGAAACTAATTTGTGATTGCATAGCACATACACTCTTGAAACAGCAGTGCTACCTCTGTAGATGTTTAATATTTATAGAATTTGAATGTAATGTCATACGAGCAAAAATAGCTCTGAGCCACATGTTCCCCCTCTGCTGTGCTCTGCTTGGAGGAGCAAATCTGGGTAGACGCGCTCAGAACTGGCAGGGTGAGGGCAGCACCAGCTTCAAGGCAGGCTGTCGTCTGCCTTCAAACGCTGCGAAAACCTTTCAGCGTGAACTCTGTGTAACTGGGTCTCCACAGCAGCCGAGGTTATTTTGGTAGGACAGCATAACCTCGCCAGCTGGGCTCCCCTCTGCACTGATGGATGTTCAAGGGAGTTACTGCTGCTTAAAGAGCGCAGGGAGGCACCGCTGATGGCAAAACAGCTCTGAAACACAAGCAGAAAAAGCGTGTGTACGTCTGGCAACTTGAGCAAATATGTATAAGGGACCAGATCGAACGACATTGGCCAGCTTAGCTCTCCGATCAGTAGTATAAAGCTGTCTCAGTTAACTCACATTGGCTTTTTTCCTTTTGCTTAAGGTATGCAGTGAGACTAAAAACCCACTCAGGCCCCAACGCCACTCCAGAAGACAAACAGCTGGCAGCATTATGGTTAGTAGATCAAGATTTCCTCAAAAGGCTTCTTTTCTGCAGTGAGCCAGTTCTTGAAATTCAGATGCTGGACAAAACCAGATAGGATTATGTTGTCTTTTGAAATTAAGAGAATACTTTCTGCTCCGGGAAGGTCCAGCCCTTGTATCACTGCATTCTGTCTCTGTAAATAAGCAATTCATACTTATTGACTGTGACAGGTCAGCTATGGTGCGTCAGCGTAATTAATTTTTAAATGCCTGATGGTTTGTTGTTTTATGAGTGATGTACTTTTGTACCAATAGCTCAGTAATTTCTTTTGTGGCTGACATTTTAGGCTCAATAATCATAAATTATATTTACATTATATGAAGGGGGATATGGTGATGGCAATAATTAAGCTTCTTGGATTACCTTCTAAATTGAGATTTCTAGATATACATGCATGCACCTTAGATTCTATAGGATGGTTGCTCGTTGCTAGTAAAATACTAAAACGTTATTAAAATCAAATTTTAATTTAGTATCTATGTAGTTAATACATAAAGTACCTATTACATGGTTACTGATTCTCAGTAAGTGGACATTTGCAATCAGCAAGTGTGTTTTTAACATCTATTAACCATCTGTTAAAAATCCAAATGAAATGCATCTTTAGCCTCCATAAATAAGGAGTCCTAATTAATTATTTGTATAAAAAAGAGCAAAATATTCAGAGATGCAATTTTTTTTTTTTAAATGCCCTTTCTTTGTCACCGGTTTACTGTGCCATCCGGAGGAGCATGGAATACCTTCATGGCAATTGCTTTCAAACTGCTTAGGTGGGAAAATGACTAAAGAGACGGTAAAAAAAAATATATATATAAATATATATAAAATAATAAAGCCATATTATGAAGGGCTGCTCAGAACTGCCGGAGCGCTTCGGCGTGTGCGGAACCGCATCCAAATTTCACGGAGCCGCCGCATCTGTTTCAGCAGAAAGGTCAACGCGAGGGAAAGCAGACGGTGCCTTCTCTGGGCGATGAATAGCAATCTTAACTCACCGTCTGCCAGCCAGCAGATGAGCTGACACCATTTGCATATGTGCTGTACCTGTGAAGGTGACAGAGGGAGAGTTACGGTGGCTGCGAGGCCACCGCATCCCCTTGGCTGCTCCCAGCGCCCGCCGGGCGGGCTGCCAGCTCCCCGGTGCAACCGGCTCCGCTTCTCCTAAGGAGAGACTGTCCTCCAGCGGCTGAAGGCAGAACTTCACCTTCTGCTTTCAAAGGACGGGAGATAAACCGGCTGAGAAACCCTGGCTGGGATTTTTTTGGGCAATTTGCTAATTCGAGGGGTTTGCTGAGGTTTGGAGATGGGGAGTACCCTGCGCTTCCAAACGCAAAGGCACCTTCTGGTGCTTCGGGTTGGGTCTGAGACTAAATGCCCCTTTTTAAAATAAGGCCTCTGCTGCCAGAGGAAAAGCAAAACACACCAGATTTTTGCTTCAAAAGCTGTGTCACTCTCTGGGGCAATCCCACACCTGCTTGGTCAAAACGCTTGCTGGGAAAAGGTGGTGGTCATTCTTGATTCAGAAAATAGACCAGTACACCTTAAGCCAATAGCAAATAAAAGAGTTTGTGTGTCCTGAATGCTGAATATCAGTTATTGTGATGTATAATTATAGTTAATAGCTATTACTGTCATTTAATTTCATAGCATTAAAGGCGTGTGGCACTCTGCAGACTAACAAGGAGCATGGGGACAGACACTTCCAGTTACAGCACGTTTTGGTTTTCAGCCCATTACTGGTTTCATCTGGGGAACAAGTCAGACAGGTGGCCTAGGAATAGCTTCCAGGGTCCAACACAATCTCCATTCTGGTTTCCCACAGAGGAGCTTGGTCGGTGAAATCTGGGCAGGTCAGAGGTTTCCCAGCTATCTCTAGCTGCTGGAAGAGACCACTGAGTGTACACAAAATACACCCATTATAACTCCAGTTCAATATAGACAGGCTCCAGGCTATTGCAATAAAGCCCCAGGAAAAGATATGCCAAAAGGCTGCCTTTGCATTTGCAAAAAGAAAGAGAAAAATAATGCAGATGTTGAGTTCCAGGCCCGTAATGACCTTTACATGGGAGAGGCCTTTGGTCAAATGTGCAGACTTCAAGTCAGAATCAAAACCTGGGAACCCAACCTTGCAAACCCTTTTGAGTACAGTTTCCTTGGTAGCATTTGTCAGTGTGACCTGTCCTGGCTGTAGTACCTAGCCTTGCTCATGAATCCGTGGCAAAGAGCAAAGTACTGTAAACAAATGGTGATAAAAACCATAAGCAAGGTGCTGTCAGCCTTCCACTCTGTTAGTTTGAGAATTTAAGATAATTAATTGGGATTTCTGTTCAGGGGGAATGCTTTACCTTCTGCTCTCCCTTTTGTTCTAGTTACCGCTGCTTGGCCCTTCTGTACTGGAGGATGTTCCGACTCAAGAGAGACCACGCAGTCAAGTATTCGAAAGCGCTTATTGAGTATTTCAAGGTGCATTCTTTATGACATGTTTTTAGATCAGTGTGTCATTACAGGAAATACAGCATCTCACTAAAACAGTAGCTGTGCTGGGCTTAGTTCTCCCTTTGTGAAGTTGGTAGAGTTTTACTGTAGACTCCCATGGCAACATCTGATCTCTAGTCAGTTCTGCTGTCTTCACAAGGGCCCTTCTTTGCAAAATACACACCATGCCCCTTCATGAAGGATGAGAAATTTATTGTACTAACAAACAGGTATTTTCAGATTATTCTTGGTTGATTGTCTAGTGCTATCCAGCTCTGTTGCGAATAGGTTTTGCAGATTTTGCTCTAAGAATCCTCTCCAGGATTACACTTCCCACTAGATTACCTGTGAGTTGAAGACTGATCTAGATCAGCCTTCAGCTGAAGGCTTCCACTTAGCAGCACCAACAGGTAGGACAGTGCAGTGGGATGTGTTCTTACCCAAGGAACTGGCAAACAGCCCATGCTGACTTCGGTGGGAGTTGTATGAAAACATCAGAGGGTAACCAAACTGCCTGCCATGTACTTGACGTGGCACTGCTGGCTTCCCCATCCTGCTTTGCTGTGCCTGCTACTGCTTCTGTTTTCCACTCTCTGGCAGGTCCAAACCCTGGTTATTTTGAGTAAGACAGGAAGTCATTCAAAGTAATGTAATTTATTTGACAGGCAATCTTTCTCTGAAAGTATCTCAAGGAACAAAACCTTTCAGCTGGAGCTCACCTAGCAGCCAGTTCATCCAACGTTTCATCTCCAAACACAAAACTAGCCTTTATCTTTCTAATAACAAAAAAAAAAAAAAAAAATACTACGTACATACAAGTACATAGGTACAAACTTTATAGAGTAAAAGCTTTAAGACAAACTCTTTTAGGGGACCTGAACAGCTATTTGTCTTTGAACAGAGGTCTCATCCGTTGAGCTTTTTGCAGAGGGAGGTACCTTGAAATGAAAAGCATCCATCCTTTTTTTAACATTTTGTTAATAATAAAATTCAAATACAAGCATGAATGCTCATGACCAGATTCTGAACACATGAAGACAGTGAAGAAAATTGACAAATCTGTTATTGTCAAACTGAAATTGAAGTCACTGTAATTGCTTCTAAAAATTTAGCAATATATAATTCAACATGTTGTTTCTCTAACAATGACTTGATTTCAGGGGAAAGAAATATGTGCTTATTACAGCACTTTATTTTTCTTTACCAGTTCAGAGAATACCTGCATTAAGAACAGGCTGGTCAGGCTTTCAACCATGTAAAATGTCTCTTACTAGAAGACAGAACTGTTTCACAGCAAACATAAAATGGACTTATACTCTGCTATAGCCAGGATGAGCTTGGTTTTTTGCAGAGCCCCTACTGATATAATGATAGTGTAGCTTCACATTAGAAAGTATTTTCACCTTTGAGAGAAAAAAAAAGGAAAAAAACCCATTTGCTATAATTTTCAGTGGAAAACAAGCCAATTCTCCACTCATTTCATATTTGGTATCTAAAAGCTTTCAAAACCAAGTGACGTGAAATGTTGACTGCATTAAGAACTTCCACATATATTATCAGTCAAAGAAAGATTTTAAATCTTGTCACACACACTTGCAGGTAAAATTAGACACACTTTTCTTTTAGAAAAGAAAAAAAAAATTTAAATCTTCTTTTAAGTATTTTATTTCCATTGTAAAAAAAAATTAATGCAGCAGAGAATTAAAAAGAAGCCACAGGTATTCAGGGGCCAGACACATTTGAGAGCATAAAGAAATCAGGAGAATGGGTAGTAGTAAACAAAGTGGGATAAGAGATGGTCCCTTACAACATTACACTCTTTAGAATCCTTACCCCTACCTTTCTGGTACAGAACTGAGAGGAAGCTGTAGTAATATACCTAAGTCATGAGAAAAAAAAAAAGCTGTGGGAAGCTGTACAGTAAGGCAGAGGCTGGTTACATTTACAGCGAAAGTATCCTTGACTTCAGGTCAATTTTCATATTTTCCTGCCTCTAACTCTGTAATTAAATAACATGTACTCACTTTCCACTATACTAGAAAGATGAAGGCCAGTAGTTCTGAGATAGATCAGAAGAGAAAAGAAAAAAAAATAAACTATTCTGTACAAGGAGCAAATGCTGAGGATTCCCAGCTTGGTTCTATTTAGGATGGTAAATAAGAACTTTTCATTTTTTCTCTTTCACACCTCAGCCTTTCCTGCCAAAAAAAAAGGAAAAAGAAAAAAGAAAACCCATTGAAGAAATAACCCCCTGTGGGACTCTCCAGAGCTTATTTTTCATCCCACTTATGTGGGATGTAGAAGGCCCAGTGTCAAAACGCAGGAAAAATACCAGGGCACACACAACACTGATGTGACCACTGCTAAAATACAGCCAGTGTTGGTGTGCGCGTGAAAGAGGTGGGAACACAAGAAGCATTTCAGAGGACATGTCAAAACTGAGAAAACACACTTTTTGAAGAGAGGCTCAGGAGATGTGTCCAGCTTACTGCAGAACGGGTTAAGAGAGGATGTGATCATTGCGTATATGGAAATAGAGCTGATAATACCAGGTGGCATACAGTATTGCTGGAACTGGACCAACAAAATCCGAAAGCTAGCACTAAAGTTAAGAAAATTAAATCTTGAAGCTGTGAAACAGAATCTGTTTTCCTAACTGTGAGGCCTGCTAAACATTGGATACAAGACACAGGAGTACAAGGAGGATAAATAGTGTCTTAAGATTTCTATATGACTAGCTATCCTTTAAAAAAAAAAAAAAAACAACCAAAAAAACTTCTGGTAAAAGTTCTATGATTGGTTGAAACAGGAAATTGTGGATTGAGCATCCTGGAGGATTGCTCCTGGCCTTGAAACGTGTGAAGCTCTAAAGCCCCTTGTTTATCATTTTTCCTTCCTAAGCCATGGGAGACCAAGAGTGTTTGTGCTGCTGTTAATGCTTGTAACTCCTGCAGCTTGCAACACCTGCAGCCTTGTATTTAAACGATACCCGTAAACAGATCTGGAGCTGCAGGACTTCACTTGGTCTCCTGTGGTTACTGGGAAGGGAGGGTTGTTCCCCAACACACAGTTATCGGGATGTATGGTTTCAAGGAAGGCTGCAAGGAGGTCAGTTTTAAATTAATTAAAAGAATTAAAAACTGGCCATTGCTGAATATGAGGCTGCGGCTGGGACAGACCAGAAAAGTTTTGTTTCTTAGACTTCTGTTTTTTACATCCTTCTTTCTTACAGGCCCAGGATTAAATCAGTCACTGGGGAGAAGGGAGGAGGTTTTGGGTCAAATGAGCAGGAACCTGCCAGTAAATACCCACCAGCTCTTGTAGATTAACTACTAATATCATTTTAGCTATTCAGTTTCAGTTATTGCGGACACCTGAATGTCTTCTACTTTGTAAACATAGTGTTTGTACAAGGTAGTCTCTCCTCAAGCAATTTAATTCTTTAGCCTAAGCACAGTATACCAGTGGGAATCTTAATGATTGCAGGTGTACAACAGATCATGCTAAATGATCTAATGTCCCCTTCTGGGGGTTTCTGGGGAGCCCTTCAGCTCGAAAAAACACAGGTCTACAAAGGCAGTCTCTCCGGTCCTGTGAATGTTGCTGTATTCAGACTCAGGGGAACAGCTCCTAGAGGAGCAATCATGAGAGAGATTCATGACCCATCTGAGCTGAGGGAGCCTCAGACTCACATCCCTGTGGTCAGCCAGCCTGAGCAGACTTGCAGTCTCTCAGGTCCTAGGAGAACGACATTTGTCTTTGGGGGCAGGAGAGTAGGAGGAAAATCTTCTAGTTTTCTCTGTCACAAGCAATTCCTGCCTAAACCTCACAAAGAGTCCTGGCAGCACTTTCTTCGGAGCTCCCAGGATTTCTCTGAAAAGTTTCAGTTTCTACTAACATGTTTTCCTAATCATCCCCCATTTCAGGGTGTTTAATAGGCTGTGATTTGAGTCTGTGCTGCAGCACTGCTTCATCACAACACCAAACTAGGCCGAGTGGGCTTATTGCATCATGAGACTCGAATTCTTCTATCTGCACAATTTTTTCTTTACCTTTCTTTACTTTTGTACTGTTTAATGTTCTTCATTTCATAGTATTATATAAATTATATGCATTGTGTATTATTTTTTCCTTTACAGAATTCATCAAAAGCTGCCCAGAATCCATCTCCTTGGGGTGCCAGTGGAAAGTAAGTAGCACCTACATCAGATTGACAGTCAGAAATTATATTTTCTTACCTGCAGTATGTTTGGATACTTTCACGTTTTTAATCCCAACACCTTTTAAGTAACTGTATTAATATCTGTTTCCAGGAGCACAGGAACTCCATCACCCATGTCGCCCAGCCCTTCTCCAGTGAGCTCTGTAGGATCCCAAGGGAGCACAGGGGCCCCTTCCCCGTCTCCGATCATCAGCATCCCGCAGCGCATCCATCAGATGGCCGCCAACCACGTCAGCATCACCAACAGCATCCTGCACAGCTATGACTACTGGGAGATGGCTGACAACCTGGCCAAGGAAAACAGAGGTGAGTGAGTCAGGGCAATGGACTATTCTAGAAGATTTGTCACATGATTTTGATCAGGCAAATAACCATTTTGATAGGAATCTTCTCTGCAAAGTGGGATTGCAGAGGTGATTTTTTCTTCAGTGTGCTCCCAGTGTGTTGCAAAACAGCCCCAAAAGGCAATTCTGATAGCTGTCTAGCTCAGAGGCATCTGATTTTTTTTCTTTATTTGGCCAATCGGAACTGGTGACAGACAGGTCACAGACATAGCTGTGGGTAGGATTTACTGCCATCTGTGTTATTCTGGAGAGAAAGGTTTGTAGGAGGCAAGGCAGCTTCCTGCCCCGCAAAGTCATGGAGCTGGATGGGATGTGTTTAGCCAGACCATGTCAAAAAGCAGGAGCACGCTTCCTTTCTGCAGAAGGAATGAACAACCCCTAGCCCTCCCCAGATCTGAGCAGACACAGATGGGATCGAGGTGCCTCGTTCCCTCTTCAAAGCAAACTTCTCTCAGCTGAACTGCTTTCCATGAGCAAATGCCTGAGCATCTGACTTGATAATAAAGTATTCTTTAGCTTTCAGGCTAATTTATGTATTTAAGGCAGGGACAGGATTCAAATCAAAATGAGGACACCTAAGCGTAGGTGTGTATATATGAGCTGGGGGGCTAAATCTCCAATTGCAGCTGATGGAGCTTCGTTTAGTACAAACAGCAGATCTTGGAGACCTGTTCAGTTCCCCCAGAAAAGGACACAGGGATACAATTCAGTTGCCTAACCATAGCTGCCAAATGCTGCTTGAGGTATCCTCTCCTGCACTGCCACTCCAGAAGTCCCCTGTACATCCTGTGTTAGATCTCCCAGTCCAGGCTGTATTTATCAACTGAGGGTATCCTAAGTGGGTACTATGTGCCTCTAAGTAGGCAACTAAATTTAGTCCTTAGTAGCTAGTTAGACAAATTACTTTTTAAGCTGGGATGACCATGTTGTACAGGCCTCTATTTGTCTGTCACGGTAGCTTAGATACCGAGCATATTTATAGATAGATGCTTGCGTGTAGACTTTTTGATTTAGTTGTCCTTAATCTCAAAATAAATCTTGCCCAGCATATGTTTGCTTTATCAAGACTCAATGGAAATTAATGAAAAGCAAAGCTGAAGAACTGACTGTTTTGTTCTTTAAAAAGAAAATTGTTGTGCATCAGCCTGTAACATCATGAACCACAGGGCTTTAAAATTAATCTCACCAGCACTAAACTTTCATTCCCATGAAATGTTCATCTTGACTCAATTTGCAAGAGAATAAAATCTATTAAAGGGTGACAAGTAGCAAATACAGCTTCGCTCTTGTGATGCTGAATTTTTTTTCCCCCTGTAGATTTTTTTAACGACTTGGATGCATTGATGGGACCTATCACCTTGCACAGCAGTATGGAGCATTTAGTTCAGTACACTCAACAAGGACTTCACTGGGTGCGGAATAGCGCCCACTTGTCATAATGACTGTGTGCCATTCACGTGGACAGTATACCTTTCATGGATAATTCAGTTATTCTGGACACTGTGCTACAGAAATAGTCAACCACAGCATTGATCCAAACAAAGGTGAATATTTCTCCAATACTGAGCTAATTTTTTCTGAGTGTAGACATGTATGTGTGCATATGTAAGATATACACTGATGTCTTCAGAATTAATTGTTCTGTACCGGTCTCCAAACATTTTCATACACTAGAAATATTAGAAAGAACTGATCTTAATGCACAAAACTTACCCTTTCTATTCTTGTGCTGAAAAACTTAGAAACCAAAATCTCATGGGTTGATTGAACCAAGTGCAATACGCACAGATCCCTATTCAGGAAAGCTCTCAATAGATTCTTAACTTTAAGCTTGTACTGAAATCCTGTTGGCTTCAGCAAAGCTTAACCACATGCACAAGGGCTTTCCTGAACTGGAATGAATGAGGGCAAATCATAGACATGGAGAACTTTTACTGCGAGCATGGACACGTCACAGACGTTTCAATATTAATGTGCCATCTCCCTGTTGATTCCCCACGGGGGCACACAGAGGAGTTGTGTAGTCCCCGTTAAGCTGGAGAAAGCCAGTATTCCTTCATGTGCAGTAAGTTTCAACAAATTGCATGCATTTCTTTATCTCCTGTCTTTTTAAATAACTTTACCTCTTGTTCAGCTCCTCACCAACAGTATAACCTACAGAATCAGGCAAAAAGCCTGAAAACAGATATGCTGATAGCAAGAGCTTAAAAGAGATGGTGGGAAATTGCATTCTGTTGCTGTCAGTAAGTAGATAAATGAAAAAATATGGCAAACTGCAATCCACTTAGAAAAGAAAATGTGTTAATTTCAGCTGTGTACACACAGGGAGACAGAGAGATACCTGTAACAGTTGTTGGCTTTGGATGGGAAGGCTTCATCCCACAGATTTGGACTTTCACATCTTTTTCATCTAGCAGAAGCTTGCAGCATTTTCTTCTAGGCTGTATGGGAGCATTACATGCAATTTCCTTTATCTGGAAAGCTGCGTTTGCTGCTCATCAGGCTAAGAACTCTTTCCTATCATAATCCTCTCACTCTTCATGCATAATCCTCAACTAGGCTTTAACGTTTCTTGATTTATGGGATGTTTTCAGTTCCTGTTGACAGGCTGTGTTTTTCATGCCAGAAGAATTAATCCCACAATAATTGGAGTTTAATTTGGGTCAGCTGAGGTCAAGGCCAGTTCATATCAACTGTAGTTGCATGCAGTGCATTATGGTTCATTTTCAGAGGTTTCCACACATTTAGTTTTCTTTTTCTGTATTGGAAATGTATTTTTTTTTGCAATCAGATTCGCAGCCTTTACTCAAATCAGCAGCTCTGGTGACTTTCAATGGACTTTTCTTGTCTGAGTCACTGTTTGGATCCTTTGATTGTTGTTTTCTAATCTAATTTACTTATATATGAAGGAAATGTAAGTACAAAAGACTCTTTCAGTAGAAGATACAAGTAGAAGTAGCCACTGATATCAATGGTTGATTGATTGGTCCTTGCTGCCTTCCCCCCCCCCTCCATTTTTGAAGAGCTGCATTTTGGAAAAAAAAGATACCAAACAACACGGCGTGTTTTCTCTTTCTAAAACATCTTTGGTAACACAGGTGATATGTACCCTGTGGTAAAGAGTGGGCTTGAGAGCAGACTGAGCCCCACGTACCTGCATTTTTTTGTCGAGGCTGCTTGCCATAACTCCAGCTCTTGCTTGGACTCAGAGCATTCACACTTTGAAGCAGCCTCAGTGGGGTAGATTCCAAGGGACTGCTCAGCTCCAAGCCATCCTGGGCCAATATTTATGTGCCAGTTGGTGCTCAGATACTTCCGCCTCAAGAGAAGTCCTGAGCTCAGGCTGTGGCCACCTCTTAGCATGGACTTGAGTGTTACAGCATGGCTGGCTTTAAAAGTGAACACGGACCTGCCTTTAAATGACAACCTACACATCCTTCAAGTCCTCCCGTCACTCTTAACTCTGGCCGTTACCCACCCCAGAAGGAACACAATTTATTTGGTCACAAGTACCATGAAGAATTTGATTGGTGCCTTTCTGTTTATCACTTGCCTGATCTCTGGCTGTGGAAGTCTGTTGTGATTTACCATTCTAGTAGCAATGGATTCTGTCAGCTGCTTCAATGCCATGTGAAGGTACTGTGGGATTTCTCCTCAGATCAGGAAAGTGAAATTCCCGTTAGATTAGCTTCTGTTTTCTTTGATGGTGCCTACGATGTTTATCTTCAGATAAGTTTGGGGGTTTGGGAGCCCTTACTGCTATTTAATGTTGAGAAATTTTGGAAGTGACATATATTACTTGCCTTAAATGGAGTTTAGTTTTATTGCACATGTGGCATTTGAGTTTCAAATATGGAACTTTGAAGCATGTTTATTTTACTAAGATTGGGATATTTTTCTTAATCACGATAAACTCTTTGTATGGATGTAATATGTCAAGAAACTTCAAAGAAACACAAGAACTAATGCTGTCCTGTTGTAACATTTCCAAGTACTAAGGATCTCTTGTAGATGATTGTCCTTTCTTGTACATTGTTCTTAAATTTAATTATTCCAGCTAAAATACCCATTGCTTCCAAGGAAAAACACTGGGTTTTTAGCTTTTGTTCTGGCATCGTTTGTGTTGTCTGATGAGCACACTGAGCCTTAACTTCTGGTGGTGTAACAGGATGAAATAGCAGCCATTTAAACCAACTAGACATATAGATATAGACATGGATTAGAGGTTTTGGCCTTCTCTACATAGGGCTTCTTGCAGCTATGACTATTTTGGTGAGGTTATTTAGAATACTCTTTTGTGCAGACTATTTGCTGTATATGGTTGCTACTCTTTAGATGACTGAATGTGGCACGGTGACAGCAAATACTTCATCTCATCTTTTTAGGGCCTGGTGTGGGAAAGTGCATGTGGCTTTTAGGTCTGGTCCAGTTGAGCATATATTCCCCCTTAAGAACCTGAATAGTCTTAGGCACTTAAGCATGAGTTGAAGGTGCTCTGTGTGTTCTGGATGGGACCAGAGCAGACTGTCCTTCTTTGGGGCTCCATGAAAGACACTATCTTGTTTTCATCTGTTGTAAAAGTCCAGGAACATGCAGGCTTCTTTACACCATAGCAACATTCAGGTTCATTTTGGGAAAGTAGTCATTCTGTACGAATCCAGAAGGATTATTCCTGGAGGGAGAGGTTTGCTTACAAACAGAGGCTTCTGAATCAGGTAAAGCAGTGGAAATGGATTCAAAGGAACCATGTATTGCAGGTGGATGCAACAAATAGCAACCTACAGGATCCTCACAGACAGCAAGATCATACAGACCCTTTGGCCTTAATCCTTCATAGTATTCCATAGTGGCACGACAGGTAAGGACAAAGCATATGCAGACGTTCAAGTGTGGCCAAAAGCCAAGCATAGTCCTCCCTGTTCCATGGCAGGATACCCCAACCCCTTGTTTGCCTATTTCTTTTATCCAAACATCACAGGGCTCCAAAGGAAGAGATTATAGTGAATAGAGGACCTTAGGTAAAGGAGGTTAAGAAGATCAAGCCCTAAGTGTAGATAAAAACACATATGTATATACTGTAAATCTAAATAGTAATAAAAGTCACTCAGCATGAAGGATATTACTAGTGCCTACCATTGATCATCAAGTACTCATCACTGAGCAGCCATATCACCTCAGAAGTGCAGTAACTGTTATCAAAATAATTTGTGCAGCTAATTAATTTATAAAAAATGCACCTTTGGGACTGTGCCATAGTATCTCTTTTGTAATACAAATGTTCAACCATTTTTCATGGCTACTGATTCAAATCTACATCACTGAAATGTCAGGATATCCTTTTTTCCCTAGATGAGGACATATACTTAGACCTGGCTAATCTGTGCTTAGTTTATCTACCCAAGAGACTTTAGTAGTCACCAGCCTTAACGCATGTACAGTATATACTATTCACTGACTTAGTTGTAGGTTTTAATCCAAATGAAATTGGAATTTGCAAAACGACTTGGATTAATGGCATCTGCCTCAGATATCCTGCAGATGTGACATTGAATGATTCATGATTTTAAGCAGGAAAGGTTGAATTTTATGTAATTAACAGTGGATGAATTCCTTGATCTTTTTACAAGAAAAAAAATTTTAAATGAAAAGATTGTCAAAGCAATAGGTTTTTTAACTCTCCTAAATTTTCTGGAGGGTCATGGGTTCATGGTCAAAGCTATATTAAGAACATCTCCTCCTGCAATATGCCTTGCCTTTACATAATCCTCTTAATGCTTAGTATGTCAGAAAGAAATGTTTCTTTTTCACAGCGATAGCAACATTTTCCTCCCCCCATTCATCCTCGAACTAAAGAATAAAATCTCCTAGCACAATAGAAATACAAACGATGCCTGAAGAATATAGGCTTGTTGAGATAACAATAGAAGTTTGGGTGGTGCAGACCTAACATTCCTCTCATTTTGGTATTTTTTTGTTAGCATTTACATAAAGTATTTGAACTCACTGTGTTTGAAACTAGAGAATTAGTCTGATTTTCATGTCTTAAAAGGGCCTGGTAGGTGTGATCACTATCACAATTATAATTGTTACATTAGCTTATGTGCTGTGCACCAAGAACTGGGAAGGCATGTAACCATGGATAAATTTGTCAGAATGCATTCGGAAGAGCATTTTGATGATCTTATGTCTAGTCTGTCTCAAAAACTGGAGAACAGTGTCTCCCACCCAATATTGTTAGCATGAAAATTTGGTTACTTCAGTGTCTCTCCTAAAGCTTCCATTTGCCTTCGATAAGGCCAAGAATCCGTTTTCCACTGTTACTGGTTGCCATGAGGTAAATTGTTTTTAAGGGTAACAAACTGGTGAGGTTGCACCTCGAATACTGTGTCCAGTTTTGGGCCCCTTACCACAGAAAAGACATGGAGGTGCTGGAGCGTGTCCAGAGAAGGGCAACGAAACTGGTGAGGGGTCTGGAAAACAAGTCTTATGAGGAGAGGCTGAGGGAGCTGGAGTTCTTCAGCCTGGAGAAAAGGAGGCTGAGGGAAGACCTTATCGCTCTCTAAAACTACCTGAAAGGAGGTTATAGTGAGGTGAGGGTTGGTCTCTTCTCCCAAGTAACAATTGATAGGACAAGAAGAAATGGTGTCAAGTTGCACCAGGGGAGGTTTAGGATGGATATTAGGAAAAATTTCTTCACCAAAAGGGGTATCAAACATTGGAACAGGCTGCCCAGGGAGGTGGTTGAGTCACCATCCCTGGAGGTATTTCAAAGATGGGTAGACGTGGTGCTGAGGGACACAGCTTAGCGGTGGGTTTGGCAGTGTTTAGGTTGATGGTTAAACTCATCTTAAAGTTCCCTTCCAACCTAGACAACTCCATAATTCTAAACTGGGAAAGTCACTTTAGTCCTTGTTTGTGCTTACCTCATGAAACCTACATAGAGGAAAAAAAAATCTAAAATTTGGAGCACCCAAAGCTCCATCATTCTTTCAGAAAGACTGTGGTTTTCCTTGGTGAGAGACACGACGTTCAGCTGGGGCTATTTGTTCAAGCAATTCCTCTGCCTCCATTTGCTGTCTGCCTCTATTTCTCTTGGTAGTCCTCAAGTATGCCTGCACTTTCAGGAGTGTTTTCTACTTTGGCAGCCCAAGCTACCTTTCAAACAGGGTGCTGGGACATCTAGCAAGTAACCCACAGGACGCATAAAGAGCTTCGCTTTCCCCAACAAAACCAGCATCAAATATAGCAAGGCTCCCTCTCTTTTCCGATCTGTGTAGCTTTAATCTCGCATGCTGTAGCTTGAATCCCAGCCTCATCCCTGCTGCCCTTAAAGGACTCCAGAGGGTCCAAGGAAAACAAGAGAATGTCAAAAAAATGGGGATTTCCTCTGTCCCAAGGCACATACTCCTTTTTGGGAGTGAATATAGAGAACAGCATGGATCATAAGGCACTCAGGTCTCATGTTTCTCATATGTACTAACAGAGGGATACTTAACACTTATCTGCCTCATAGGGCTTTATGAGAATTAATTAATGTTTGCAAATGACTTTGTATCCTCAGAAGGAAAGTGCTGTAGAAGAGCTATGGAGAAAACCGTTAAGCACACTGGATGAATTTCACCCCTGAGTCCAGAGCTACAAGACCCTCAAAATCCTTAAATACCATGTAGGCTCTCAACGTAAGCACCAGAGTACATAAAACTTGTGCTTAGCGCTGAGGTGAGTCACAGCCGAGGTGAAATTGCCATTCCCAGAGTATCTATAACTTTCATCCTGGTAGAGAGGAAGAATCACAACAGTACATGATGGGACAAACACCATAGGTTAGCCAAGTGCTGTGTAGCCATCCTAAGAATTTAACATCTTTTTATGTCTTTGAGTCACTTTGTATTTCTGTGAAAGAAATTTGCCTCCTCAGTTGTTTCTCATAGCAGCCTCAGAAGTATTCAGATCATTTATTATTCCAAATCCAGCTTCAAATAACTTCAAATAAATGAAAGTTTTCTTTTAGAATGGTGCATTGCAGAGAGGACTAGTCATTAACTGAAACATTTTTTAAAACAGTCCCTTTCATAACAAAATGTGTGTCTGTCTGTGGTGCACATTACCGGTAACTGAGCTGGGAAGTCAGAGATATGTTGGGAGCACGATAATCATGGAGTTACCTTCCCAAATCACACCATCATTAGCATCCCTGGGTCAAAATCCCAGCTCTTTTCTGAGACGTTACTTCTAGAAGTCATCAATAAGGCACTTCACCAAAGATCGAACACAAATCAACAAAATGTTTCCATTGCTGTTCATGTTATTCAGGCAATACTAACAAATCCTTCCTTCCTTAGCACTAGCTATCCCTTTCTCCTCCATTTGGCATTCTTAGATAGTTAATTTTCACCCTGTCAACAGACATGAAAGGAAATACTTCCTGCAGGAACAAGCTAGATATAGATAACATTTACCAAAGGACGAGCCCTTCTTAGTCTTTTTCTTACTTCCCTTTTGGAAAATATCTGTATTGAAAAATTATATTTTCATTTGCAGTTTAGATTTGTTATAGAGTCAGAGAATGGTGTGGGTTGGAAGGGACTCTCAAAGATCCTCTAGTCCAGCCCTCCTGCCGTGGGCAGGGACACCTCCTACTAGACCAGGTTGCTCAAAAGCCCCATCCAGCCTGGTCTTGAACACTTCCAGGGATGAGACCTCCACAACTTCTTTGGGCAACCGGTTCCAGTGCCTCACCATCCCCATTGTTAAAAATTTCTTCCTTATGTCCAATCTAAATATATCCTCTTTCACTTAAAAACTGTTGCCCCTTGTCCTGTCACTACAGGCCCCAGTCAAAAGTCTTTCTCCATCTTTCTTATAAGCCCCCTTCAAGTATTGAAAGGCTGCAAGAAGTTGTCCCCAGAGCCTTTTCTCCTCCAGGCTGAACAACCCCAACTCTCTTAGCCTGTCCTCATAGGAGAGAAGTTCCATCTCTCTGATCGTTTTTGTGGCCATCCTCTGGACCCACTCAAACAGGTCCACATCCTTCTTATGTTGGAGGCCCCAGAGTTAGATGCAGTACTCCAGATGGGGTCTCACCAGAGCAGAGTAGAGGGGTAGAATCACCTGCCTCAACCTGCTGGCCATGCTTCTTTTGATGCAACCCATGATATGGTTGGCTTTCTGGGCTGCCAGCACACATTGCTGGTTCATGTCCAGCTTTTCATCCACTAGTACCGCCAAGTCCTTCTCAGTAGGTTTACTCTCAATCAGTACATCCCCCATCTGTATTTATATTGGGGCTTGGCCCAAACCAGGAGAAGAACCTTGAACTTGGCTTTGTTGAACCTCATGGGGTTCAGACGGGTCTTCTCTTCAAGTCTGTTAAGGTCCCTCTAGATGTCAAGGTCTCTTTGGGGGTCTGCCTTTGCCTATGACAAACAAGTCCATCTTCTATTTGCATAAGGGATATGTATGTATGGGAGGATGGGGACTTCTGGCTTTCCACAGGAAATCACACATAGCTAACTAGTGTCATGATTAATACAGTAATTAATTTTTTATGTCCTCAGCCTTTCATTTTGCCTTCCTGGTCCCACAGTTGGCTCTTCCTGCAGTTCTAGACATTTTCTTCCTGAACCCCATCTCCCAGCCTGGGCTTCTGAAATACAGGACAAAGTAGAGCTGAAATTACTCACAGGAAAAAAGATGGAGGGCAATGCAGAGCTGCTCCGAGCAGCTCAGGACCATTCTGCTTTCTTCTGATTCCCACCTGTGGGACTGGCGCCCACCTTCTCTCATTATTCCTAGCAAGAGAGCTCAGTTCCTTCCTGAGGAAGAGCAGTGAGCGCTGATGGTTCCATGCACAATTTCTGACCAGGTCTTTTGCTCTGCATCAGAAGATGGATGGGAGAGACCAGTAATCTGGGGACCAAAAGCCCTTAGCGCTGCTGACTCAAATACCACCGGTGAAACAGCAGCATGTCCTGACCCAGCACCATTGTGTTACTGATCTTCTTGAATGAGCATTGCCATTTTATAGCCCTGCAGTAGAACCTAAATGTTTAAAGCATACGTTTTAGACTTGGACCTTCTCTTGTCCACTCACTGGGTCCAAATCCAAAGAAGTAAATAGTTTCTCGAGGACTTAATGTGCACCTTTCTTCTATTAAGGTTACTGAAATACCAAGAAAATATATTTTACAGTTTACTAAACACTTGCAGGCACTTTTCCCATATGTTGTCTGGAAGTAGAGCTGGCTTCCTTTAAACAGAAGAGACATTTTTTCTGTAGATGGTGAAAGAGATGAGGTTGGCTGTGAGCCCACATGAGGCCAATATTACTCTTTTTTTATGGAAATTCAGCGGCGTTTTTCAATTCATTACGTGAAAATGGCAATTTTATCCATGATGAACAGCCTGTAGGCCACCCACGGCCACCTAAAGCTTGTGGCCTCCCTGCAGACCAATAGTCCCCATAGCAGCTCCTAGGGCTGGCCAGGCAGCATCCCTTGCTGTCAGTGGGGGCAGAAAAAGCGGTGTTGTGTTGAGAGCTTCAGAGCAGCCGGGTTAAGGTGTGCTTGCAGTGCCATTGGTAGGCTCTGTCTTTCCATGGAGGGCAACCAGAGGGGTGGAAGCCGAGGCAGAGGAGCCAAGCGGTATGAGGGCTGCTCTCCAGGCAGCCCGAGGCTAACCCTTGGTCCTCCTGCGCAGGGACATCGCTCCATGGCAGATGGAGACAGTAACTGGTGTAACAAATCACGGCTGCACACACACACATCTATATCTTGCAGCTGCTCCCTGCCTTCCTGGGCATATTATTGATGGAAACCTGGACTTTGGTGGTGTCTGCTGACCGAGGCCACGTTGCGGTCAGCATCCTACAGCGACTCTCTTCCATGGAGTTGCCACCATGCAGAATCCAAAACCAAAGCACGCTGCAGGTGGGTGGGTGGGGGGAGAAACAAATGAGCGGGGAAGGCAACACAGGGCGGCCCAAGTAAGAGGATGCTTAGATTTGTCATTACTTCTCCAGCCAGTTGCAGTAATCGCAGTAGCCTCCTAATTCCCTCCCCGTTTCCCACGCTGCGGGTAGCACCAGCAGCTGACGAGGCAATGCGGTGGTCCCGGTGCCACCGACCCTCCTCCTGACGGTGCAGATGGCACAGGGCAGGATGCTGCCGCCTCGCCACTCTCCCCCAACACCCCTTTTCCCGCAGCCAGCTGCTAAGCGAGGGTCCCCTGGCTTAGAACAAACATCAGCAGTTTTTTGGGGTAAAATTATTCAAGTCGGGATGGTTTTATTTGCAGCTCATAGAATATCACTCATCTTTCTCTCTGAGGGTGTGCTCTCCGAGGCCTCCCCCACCCAGCCAAAACTATCGCGGTTTATCTTTCCAGTGAGCATAATCCCACAGTGTGTCCCCATACAGCAGGCGATATTGTTTACACAGGTTAATAAGCGGAGTATTCTGTACAGTAATTTATGCTGTAAAGTATGTACATATATCACGGTAGCAGTCACAAATGCTTTAAACTGCCTTATTTATTAGATCAGTTAGCATTTCCCCCCCTTGCTCCAGAACACCTTAAATTATTTTTATCCTTTGCATTAGGTACTTTTTAGTTACTGCATTTGGACCCAATTATTGACAAAAAAAAAATAATAAATTGGTCTTTACAGTAAGTAGATATCTAAAGTGTAAGTAGAAATAGCAAATTCACTGCCCATCCAATATAGCTCTGATTCTGATTAAAAGTAAATATGGTATACGCTTATCTGTGTATCATAGTATATGCCAGAAATCATATCCCATTTGTGATCAATACAAAAAACAAGAGCTTTAGTAACTCTCACCTATTTCATTCTTCCATTGTGTGACCAAAAAAAAAAACAAACAAAAAACTACTTAATCCAAAATGTTTCCCGTGAGAGCCCTGGTCTTATCCCTCCCTCAGGCAAGACTCACATTGGCTTCAGTAGGAGCTTTACCTGAGCAAAAGCACAACACAGGGACGTTAGAAAAACAAATACATCACGTATGAACAGTGCTTGTGCTTGGGTAGTCATTCCTTTTCTCTTTAGTAAGAAGCAAAGGGTAAACGCTGCGTCTGTAACGCTCTTCTGTCTCACCCCGTTCTTTTTTGCTGTACGACTGAAAATTTGAGATTCAAAACCAATCGTATTTGTTCCATTCGCTCAAGCAAAACAGAAATCTTCTGGGGATCAGTTCCGAGTCAAACTAGAAAATACAAGGAAATTTTGCTTTTGTTTGTTTTCGTGTTAAATTATGTAACACAATTAAACAGGTTCATGCGTACAAAGGCAATGAAATTATAAATGACTTGTTTTACTGTTTGGAGATTTTGCTATGTCCACAGTTCATATAAAACTCATGTAGCACAGTTTCTGGGATGGTGAAAAATCCTACTGTAATGTAACAGAATGAGCCTTAAGGATTTGTAAGAATAAGCACTTTTATATTAAAAAGCAAATATTAATTCATCAGTAAGATTACTTTTTTAATGTGACAATAAACCATGAAATCAACATCCTTCTGTCTCAATTATGCCTCATCTGTCTCTTTCTTAAACCTGAGAAAAAAAATTGCCTGGTTGTGTGTTACGGCTTTCGGGTCCCATCACAGCCTCCTGTGCTCCTGCTGAAGCCACCTGCCCCTCTCCACACTCCTTTCACAGGTGAGCTCGTTTGAAACCTTCATACAAGGAAGGAGGAAAGGCTTGTCCATCAAAGCAGATCTCATTAACAAGGATTTAACTGTGGTGTCTGACAGAACCAAAGACTTGAAAAGAGGCAGCTCTCTGGGGAAAGCAGAACAAAGTCACTGCTGCTTTTTAGCGAGGCACAGGGTGAGCACATAACCCATCCAAACTTTTCTTTATTTATATTTTGAAGACAAGCCGCTGCACCTCAAGAGCGGTAACGTCTGTAAGTAGTGCCAAGAGAGCTATGACCTCAGCAGTTGCAGAGCAGCAATTCACAATTTATAGGCTGGTATTATGATAAAACCACAAGAAATACAAGGACCAAGCCACGCTCCACCTTGCTTTTCCCTGTACACACACACACACACACATATATCTTTGCCAATTATTTCCTGATTCCTACAGCTTCTTCCCACACAGGATTGCCATCTCGCAGAAGTATTTATTCCAGCGTGCTTTTTTGGGCCAAAACCTAAATGCTGCTGTTTTAACATGACCATTTTGCAAGTGGCAGCTTCTGGTGGTTCTTTTGTGCTCAATCAATACCTGGGGAGTGGGAACAGGTGAGTGAGGGGTTGGATGTTTTCCCAAGCAGCCTCTGACAGCCAGAGCAGGTACTGGCTGAACATCTCAGGGGCAGGCCAGAAGGAATGAGCTTCCCCAAAACATGTTTTCACTTTTGTGACTCAACACTGTACACAAACACATACTTTTAATGGACTGTAACCACCACATATCGAAACACACAAATGGAGAGCTTTTGCTACTGAGGGCAGGGAATGTACTTCAGGAACCAGCTCTGGTTTATGACGTGCCATGATTCATGATGGGCTGACACAAGACAGAACAGGCAATGAATGGTCTCCCCAGGCACTCCCATCACAGAATCACAGACTCACAGAATGGTATGGTGTTGGAAGGGACCTCTGGAGATCATCTAGTCCAACCCTCCTGCCAGAGCAGCTCCACCTAGAGCAGGTTGCACAGGAACATGTCCAGGTGGGTTTTGAATGTCTCCAGAGACAGAGACTCCACCACCTCTCTGGGCAGCCTATTCCAGTGCTCTGTCACCCTCAAAGTGAAGAAGTTCCTCCTCATGGTTAGATGGAACTTCTTATGTTGAAGTTTGTGCCTGTTACCTCCTGTCCATCATCAAAGGATGAAGACAGCTTCCCCAGGTGTTGCCTGCAGTGGCTGAGGAGCTGATGTAACATGTACCAGAGGGACAGTTACGTGTAACTGTGTTTCCAAGACCACTGAGGCTCAGAGTGAGCCCCCTGCCATCTCCCACACCACTGACAGTTCAGTCCTACACAGCAGACATGCCTCCATTAACTTCTGCTAGGTTGGACCTGCTTGCTTCGGTGCTGCCTCTCCCCCTGAACACCTCACCGGTTTGCGGGTAATCCTGCAAAATATTCATGCAGAATTTTACTTCCCAGCTTGTTCCTCAAAAACCTCCTCTTCTCAGCACAATTCAAGGTCAGGAAACAAGTCAGGCATCACTGAGCTGAAGACCTGGAGGGCCCATTAGGATGATCTAGTCTTTCTTCCCACGAAAACACAGGCCGTAACATTTCATCAAGGGATTCCTTTATCAAAGGCTAATAACTCGATGAAGAGAAGCCTCACCTTTTATTAAGGCACCCATTCTTGATTTAAAGATACAGAGCCATGAAGAATTTACCACAGCTCTTGGACAGCTATTTGCTAAATGTTCTGCCCCAGGGCTTCACTTTGAATGGTACCAAAGCCAACTGTGAAACCAAACAGAAAAAAAAGAAACTCAAAACCTGAAGATGGAATATGTGCACTGAAAGAAAGGGGGAAAAAATATGGGGAAACTTTACATTTTAGGGGAGTTTCTGCCCTCAATTTGAGGAAAGTATCCATAGACAGTAGTATTTGCTATTCTGAAATAGAACAGGCTGTGCTCTTGTTCATGAAATGTGTAAGCCCACAGACAAAACACCAAAGGAAACATTGCAACAAGTACTGCTGAAATGCAGACCCTGTCGTGGTCCTTTCACATTTGTGTCAAGCTCACATTCACACTAATGTGACTCTTAGGTTTTCTTTGATTTAAGAATAGGAACCAGCAACATGTGTGGATGTTTCTTAAAATGAAGCCCAGGCTACAGAACTGTCTAGATGGGGATTATTATCTTGAAATCTCCTGTACTCTAAGGAATTATAAATCAGATGACATGTACTGAGAGTATCTCCTAGGACCATTTATGCAACACCTGACCATGTGATTTTCTACTGATTTGATTTTCTGTAGTCATTTTTCCAACACCAGTATTACAAATCAGCTATAAGAAGCTAAGGTTACATATGTCAAGAACTATTACTTAATAGCACGTATGCCCACATGTAGTTTAAAATCATGGAGAACACAATCCAACAGACACAGATGTTTCTTTTTCTTTCTTTTTTTTTTTCCCTGTTCCCCAGAAAAGAATTTCTCAGTCCCACAGTGCTACGGACAGTTCCTCAGTGCTATGGATAGCTTACGATTTACAAAACCCTCCGGGTAAAGCAGAGAGAGTGGGCACTAAGCACAAGGAGTATATCCATTTTGAAAAGCAGCTGGGGAAAGGGTACCCATCTTTGAAAGATCACCTTGAGATATATGCCCAGCCTTCTCACTGCTAGCAAGCTTCTTAAAAAGTACTAAAAGCAAGCTCTTGCAGCTATGGCTAGTTAAGGGTTTAGGCATTATAACAAGACACATCATTTTAGGTGCCTGGCCCCAAACAGAGCAGAAAATCCTGCGTCAGGCCCCAGGCCACCCTATGCACTATGTGGAGGCATCTGGACAACTTGGATGAACAATTAAAAACCTTCACTTGAGGGAAGAGCTCCTGGATACAGGCAAGTAGCAGGGCCTGAGCAGGGCAATAAACTCCAGTCCCAGCACCTGACAGGGCCCCAGAGAAGCCCTTCCACCCAGGCGGATCTAGGCAAAGTATGTTCCTGCAGGCTTCCTTCAGGCTATTGAGCCAACCTGTTAGGAAACGAGTGAGCCAGCAGGCAATAGCTACAGTATTTTATTTTAATTTTATTCAGGTTAATATAGCAGATTATTTGTTACAATCTGGCAGCAAGCCTTTCTTAACATAAATAGGCCCTCTCTCAGGAAGAGACCCTAATCCAAGCTGTGCGTTGAGACCAAGTACTTATGTGTAATACCAGTGTTTGAAAAATATAAATCAGTAGAAACTCACACTCCCAAGACAGCCTCCATGGTCCCATCACCAGGCACAGTGCACCCTCTGCCGAGGTCCTGCCACATGAACCACCACAGCATGTGGGCTCCATTCTTCCATCCGTACCTGCACATCCCATACTGGCAGCAGTCAGAAAAAAAAAAAAAATCATTAGGCTAAATGGACCTTTGATGTGATCAACAGAGTAGTTCTTACTGGCATTACTCACTGCTAAACTGAAAAGAGAGGAAGTTAAGAGTGATAAAAGTTCTTTAAACTTCAAGGACACGAAACAATAAACAAGGTATGATATTTTGGCAAGTGGCTGCAAACTGGCCAATCTGGACTCAGTGGATTGTTTTTATAGCTCTCTTCGTGATGCTGCATGGAGTAAAAGCTTCAAAAAGGTTTATATGGAGCAGACATAATTTTTTCTTGCTTCATCAGAACATACATTTTAACTAGGGAGGGATTTAAGGCTTAGGTTCTGTTATCTAGCTTGAGCTAATAGTTTCTAATCTAAACAAGATAAGGTATCCTTTGCTGTGCATTAAGTTGTTTAAGTTAAAACACTGAGAGGATGGAGGATTTAAGTTTAAACTCAGTGAGGTGTACATCAAAAATTTGTTTTGTCTTGTCTTGCTGCTTTAGGACAGTCTCAGAAAACTCCTCATCGTCATCCAGATAAAGCCGCAAGAAGAGGATAAAGCTGCATTGTCTGTCTCCAAGCATAAGACAGGGGTAAATTGATACCCCACTTCACATGCTTTCATAAAGCTCCTGTGAAAGCATGAATAGGTGCTTTGAGAAGATGCAAGGCAGTTGGAACCCTGAAAGCAATCCAAAATTCACTTTTGATTATACCTTTATTGTGCGCGTGTTCTGAAAATTTTACACTAAAGAAACAGAAGTGACCCAACTGGGTTTGCTTCCTCAGCTCAGATATTCTATTCACCTTTCCATTTGCCTTGCAAGTGCCAATTTAAAACATGTGGGTCAGCCACAACTGGTTCATAATGAAGAGATGACATTCAGATTACATTGCATTTATTAAAGTAATGAAAGAACTCCACTAACCAGTGTCTTCCTAATTTTAAGTAGTGTTGAAAATTGTTCACCATCCTAGTTACCTTCTCTAAAATTAACTGGACAGATCCTAATCTCTCTATTGCTCCTTTTCAAGTAAGACTGTAGAAACAAATGCTTTGTGGGTTTCAGCACAATGTATCACAACCTCAGCACTAAATCCTCTCAGTGGCACTTTCCCAGGTAATATTCTTCAGGTACCACTCAGACAACTTCTAATTCACTCCCAACTTTCTACCTTTGAAAATTTACTCATTTCCAATACTACCTGCTAATATGAAAGACACCGCGGTTTATCTAGCCAACACAGTAAAACAGCACTATAGTATGAAGTAGGCTCAAAAAACAAGAAACACTTGAAAGTCAATTCCTTTTTCTGCTTCAAGAATGTTTGAGGGTCTAGAAGAAAGGTTTTTGCAAACAAGGCTCCTATACAAAAACCACAGCCCACAAGAGCTGCATGAGACACCTTCAGCTGCAAAACTCCAAGAAAGCTTTCCACACTGAGTTATAACAGGATGAGGAGTGGGATGATCTATGTAACAGAGATGTGTCTGAGTGCCTGGGTCTCCTGACAGCCCTGGAGGTCACTGTCTAATCCTACATGAATCCAATGTAGGATTAGACTTTCCAATGACTTCCCAAGGAGCAATCCACGTGAGCAAGGAAGCATAGCCAGAAAATAGAGTGCTGCACTGTCAGAGCATTTAGTACATACAGACAAACACTTACACAGTGAACAAGTTGTGGCTCTTTTGACACGGAAGGCACAAATTGCTTTTGCTTGTGTCACAACTCCATGTATCGACCTGAGCTGGGTGGGTTGGAAGGGATACACCTCCTGCTAAATACCAAGGGGAGCTCCACCTTCATTGTGCTGCATGTGCTTTCACATCTGGGCACATCTTACAGGCCCGCTATGGAATTCCAGGTGACCCTGCATTACCACCCTTCAATGCATCTTGGAGGTATTACCAGAAAACTAGACTTTAAGGATGATCTGAATGACTACAAAAGTGGTAATAATAGAAAATCTTGTGGATCATCACAGATAAGATCTTACCATGGAGACTGCATGAGCAGGGTGGCCAAAGCATGGCAAAACTACTAATTCATGAAAAGGAAACCATGAATAGCTTGAGGATGGCATAAAAGCAGACAGATAGCAAAAAGAAGCTTAAAAAGGCTTTATAAAATAAGGGCAAAACCTTTCTTCTTGACATGGTAGAAAAAAAGGATTCAAGAAGGTGAGATAAGGTCAGGTTACTGGAATAATGCAGGCTTCCCGGGTAGCAAGATATCTGCCAAATGAAGTAAGACAGCATGAATGTTAGAGATGCTAGAGAGGAGCTGGTTACAGTCATTAAGGTCTGAGGTGACGAGCTCAGCACCAACTGCCTAAATAACATTACAGACATCTCAACGAAGACATCTGCTCAGGGTGCAGCTGCGATCCAAACAGCCAACAAGATGTTCGGCTACTCAGTGAATGCGATGGTGAACGGGGCAGAAAATACTCTCGCTTTATACCAATCAGTGCTGAATTCTCCTCTGGCTTATTGTCCATGCCCCTCCCCGAGTTCTAGAAGATCCTGCAGAAACAAGTAGAGGTCAGAGAGTAAGAATGAGAATAAGTGAGTGGGGAGTGGAGGCAGAGGCAGGGACTATCACAGGAAGCAATTGAAAAGAATGAGATTTGTTTATCTCAGAAAGGCAAGAGACAAGAAGGGACACAGTAAGATAAAATACCAAATGCTCTAGAGAAGTCGTTTCTGACACTTCTCTCTACCTTGCTGCATAACAGAAGAATAAAAGAACATTCAACGAAATGAAGAGCTCGTATATTCAGAGCTGATCAAAGAAAATTCTCTTTCACATAATGCGTAATTGGACAGTAGAAGATATCTCCACAGGAAGCACGGAGGTCAAGAACTGCGCAGGATTCAAAGAAGGATTGGATGGCTGTCTGGATCACAGGAATACCCAGTCAGAACAATTATGCTAAACTTTGGAAGAAGTATAAAGACAGCCTTTCAGAGTTTTAGCAGTACCTGACTACAGAAGAATTAAAATTAGGTTTCTATAGCGGTAGATTATCCCACATCTTTCTCTGAGGTCCTTCTATCTTCTTTGCAAGCAGTTGATGCTGGTCCTTTTAAGGCCAGACCATCGGTCTACACGAACTACACAATTTCTATTTTCCCACTTCCACATCAGCTTCAGAGGCACTGAAAAGCTTCCTCTCGCTGCAACAAAGTCAGCAAATTCAAACCTGCATTTTTTCCCACCAGCGATACAGCTGTGGCACCACCTGTGGCCAATCAACACAAGGCATTTTTGTCACAACACAATCTCCTTTAACACAGGGTGGCTACGACGGCGGAGCTGGAGTCATGTAGGCGTGGAGTGACAAGAGCTCGCCACCTTCCTCACCTCACCCCGGAGTCACGCTCAGTCTTGCCCTCTCCCTGTCACTGTCTTGCACCCCCTTTTACTGACAGGGCAAAGCTCGATCACGGCCTAAACTTAATCCACAGCACGTAGCTCTCCGTTAGGAGGCTTGTGCCTGTGAACCTCCCGTTTCCCGACAATATACCCCTAAGAACTAACCTTTTTTTACAGAAGTGCTATACCGTCTTCTCTGGCCAGGGCACTAAATGAAAGGAGCCTCGGCTTTCTGTCAAAGTCCATATAGTTAATCCGTATGCTCAAAACCGTATCTACTGGTTTCGGGACCTGGGGGCTAGGCCCCCTAGGAGATAGGGGCTCCATCCAGTCCAGCCCAGCTGCAGTGGCAGCAGTTCCGTATCTGCACCCCAGCTCGTGACAGTACATTTACTTCACGTGCTTCTCCGATACCTGTACAACCAAGCACAGATTTTCTGCACAGTTCTGGTAGGCTTAGGTGCCTGAAACCTATTTAACTGCATTTTAAATGCTTACATTCCATTTTGCAGGTACACAGGCTTCCAGTTCTCCCCTCCTTCCCTAGCCTTGTGAACCTTTGCTGTCCTCCTGCCTGTTGCACAGGACAGTTCCATGTACTGTATTTGTGCAAGACTCGACTGTTCCTGAAGCTGTATTCACCTTTAGCCAACTCAGTGAAGCAGTCAGAAGGCAACCACCTTTTTTCTGTGCAGCAGTTTGTGAAGTTTCTGCGCTCTGCCCAGTACCACTTCCTTAATTTTTATAATCTCATAGGACTATAAGCATCATCTGGTAACTGTACTGATCATTACTATAATTTTTAAATCTCTTTAAGGTCTCTTTGACCCCTCAGAATGAACCTCTTAACTTTGCCTCAGAACTGAAATCATTGAAACCATTAGAGTTTTGCTGCTTTATAATGCACCTTTCTCCAAACATAACCTTCCCGAGACAGTGACCCGTGCTCCATGCAGTGTTCTGGAGGGGCCTAATAACCATCTTCCAGAGGACTGTATTGCCTCTTTCGTGGTGCATCATAGCTCACTGTTCCGTCGGTCTAGTGTCTTGTTTGCCTTTTTTATTGCAGCTGTGCACTGAAGTGACGGTTTCTACGATTTTTTTTCCACAGTAACCCCTTTCTCTCTCCGATCAGCGTGCTGGATGTAACACCCATTCCCTACATTTGCTCTTTGTTCCCAGACTAATTACTTTTCATTTTCTATACCAAGCAGCATTTGCCATCTGCTGGCTCATCAACTAAATGATCCAAATCCCTTTTGAATCCGCTTGCATTGTTCCTTATCGCTTCTCTGTGCCTCCAGTTTTACCATCCAACCAGCGGAGATTTCACACACACAGAGCCCAGCTGAGGCACAGGAGCAGAGACACGAGACTCTACGGGATCTTCTCACACCTTGGGCAGAGCATGCCGCCTGGATTTGCCACTTTGGCAAAAATTAAGCTCACATGTGCTTCAGGTTGCTTGAGATAAAGGATGGCTTTAAGCCCAGGCCCCATGCTGGAGGACAGGGCAAGGAAGTGTCTTACACCAGGGATCCCAAAGATTGCAGGTGGGCTGCTGCAGCTTTCAGAGACCCCATCTGGTGTGTCCACACCAAGACACAGCACACACTCCACTCCCCACCTCACAGCTCTCACTGCTGGTACTGGAAGGAGACACACGTACCACATCTCCTCCTCACACCGTGTCCTATTTGTCTGTGTATGTGTTTGCACGGGAGGAAAGGGGAAAAGGAAAGAGGAATATGGAAACAAGACGAGACTTTATTCATACAGAAACCAACATCACTATAGTCCTACAGGCAAAAATATAAATTTCCTCCCAGTTCAACAGTGCAACCTCTGAAAATCCAGCACAAAGAACTTGTTGTGAATCCCCTCAGGAAATGTCCCATGCATGGAAGGCCAGAGGTGTGGGGAAGAAGCAGGGGTCAGCTGGGGACACACACTCTTTTCCCAGCTCTGAGCAGCAGCCTAGCGCGGGCTAAACGCTGACGCTTTTAAAGCAGGGTTTATGGGCAAGCCTTATGCTGTGCTGATGATGCATGTGCCACATGGCATTCTCTTGGAAATTCTTTCCTGTCTTAGCAACAGCAAGCCTGACTTGCTGGTCTACTGCCTTCACTTTAGACTGCCATGTAAGGCAAAAATTGTCTTGGATTACCCAGACTGAGCCACCTTTTGGATGATCTTTTCCGGTCCTCCCTTGAAAGCACTGCATCCACTTGAGGTATTATCAGTTGCCTATCCAAGATATATTCAGGTAAGAGAAGAACGAAACAACTTGTGCATTTTCTTGCAAATTATCTAATCATTTATTTATGTGGGAAATGACCACAGAGTAGTCAGTTCAGAAAGTAACGGTTTTGAAGCTGTTTTATAGTCCACATGTAAAAAGATCTCTTTTTTCTTTAAAGTGCATTGACTTTTCTGAATGCCAAGTTCAGATAGTCTGGGCTTGACTTCAAACAACATTTGCTGCTCCCATTTATAGTGTTTTTACATGGTGATTTGAGTTAGGAGCGCAAAACATGGATAAATCTTTAATAAGCTACAAGCATCAGAGGAAATAATTTGTGCTATGCCTTTCTTGGGCAGGAAACCAGCATTCTCAGCCTCATTAACTTGCCTTTGGCTATAATTTTGATTGGAGATACTACATTTTATCCCAAACTTTCCACACTTTAAATCAGCTGGAGTTCTAGGTGCTCAGCATTTCTGAAAAACAATTTTTACCTCTATTTGAGCATGGAAAAATCAGCATTTGCTCCACACTACACTCATATCTTCTGTTCTGCTAGGAAAAAGTAGTAGGAAAAAGAGTTTTGTTAATTCATGGCAGAATTGTATTACTCTTTATTAATATGTAAGTCAGGGGAATTCATCACAGGCATGAGTGGAAAGATTTTTCATAGTCCTCCGCTTAGTCTCAGGTGTCTAAGAAGAGAATGAAACTCCAAGGAAATTTCACTTAGTTCCACATCTGAAGAGTTTGCATTCTGGGATAATAGTGATAGCCAATATTCAGCCTTTTTGAACAATAAAAGTCCTGCAATCTGGTTTAGAGCTGCTCCTGTACATCACAGCTGTATGATTTGTGCAGCATGCAGCCTCATAGAACTGACTGGAATTCAGGAGTGTGATTTGAGCATGCATCTGTAATATTACTCAGTTCACTGGAACTTTTGAAAACCTCCTCTACCACAACATTTAGACACAGCCTGGACCCTCAATCTTGCTTTCCCTTCTGGCAAATTTGCATCCAGTGAAAGTAAGACAGGAATATTGCAAAAAGGGAAAGATGCCAGTGTTCCCTCAATGGAAGTATGATCTTCCCTATCTCAATATCTGAAGCAATTGAAATTCTCTCCAAGAGTATTGCAGAGGCCTCTGCCTATAAGCAAAAAAAAAAAAAAACCACCAAAAACCAAAACCACCTAAACCAAACAACCCTGTATTGATCAGTCTCTTTCTCCAGCTCACAAACATCTTCCAGATCTTTTCCTACCTCTAGCCTCAGCACAAACACTTTCTTTCCTACTATTTTCTGCTGCTAGCTCAGTGGTAATGTTCATGCCATTTCATGCTGTCCTTTTTCCTCATGTTACCATCTTCATTCTTGTTTATCCCTTCCTTAGGTGTTGCGGCAATTCTGTCTCCTTCTGAAAATCCACGCTGGCCTGAGAATCAGAGTAGGCCTGACCAATGCAAGAGACTGCTTTCTCAGGAGCTATCTCTCACAGCACATTTCCCAGGTAGCCATTATACGTGATACTTGGATTTGTAGCAAAGACATTTGGTTTGCTTTATTCAATTGTTTCTTTTCTCCATAACCCTTTCTTTTCCTGTATCTTTTGCAAATAAAACAGAGACAGGTTCTGATCCTGCAGCCCATAATCTGACCTTATGTAAGAAGACAGTGATGCATAGCAGAAAAGTGAGAAGAATATAAGAGACTGACTTTTATGAGTAAGATTCATCTTAGTTAATATCAAACATTCCAAAGCACAGACCTTTACATATGAGCTAGTCACCCCAGGGTCTCTTTATAGTCAGTAGAGACAGGTACACTCAAGGCTGGCTGAGCTGTAGGTATCTAAATTAGGAGAAATCAATTCGATCCTTCATTTCTCGTTCTGATGGCATCTTCTGTGTCACTGTTCACTAAATCCACTGCATCCACCTCACTGATGTCAATGGCATTTTTCAACACTTGCATTCTTGGAGATACCACAAGACATATCATGCAAAAATATGCCAGAGTGCAGCTCTGTCTTCCAAATTACCCCAAGACGCTTCCCAGCTGTTAACTGGAGGTTGTAATAGAATCTTTCTAACTTCTTTTTCCAGATATGGATCTCACCATCATTCAGGTACCTCAAAACCTCAGAGACAGAACAAATGTATTGACTAATTTCCACCACTGAAAAGCTGTGCTTTTCTATGTCTTTATAAAGAAAGAACCCAGGCAATAACACCTTACTGTCTGTGCAGACAGAAGAGAATACGTAAGCCTGTTTGAATGCTGCCAATGGCGCCCATTAAATCCCTGATCACAATAAAAAAACCCAAACCCTTGGCAGCACTGAACAGAATAAATATGTATGGATTTCCATAGAACTGAGATCTCAGACAATTTTAAGGAGAAGGAAGACAGTGACTCCAAGTATAAAAAGGGGAAAAAAAAAGAACTGGGGGTAACTGACCTTGTAACAGAAAAAACCTTCTTCTGTCTTAACACAAATACACAAAATCACAGCATGATACAGGGTTGGAGGGGACCTCTGGAGATCATCTACTCCAACCCCCCTGCCAGAGCAGGTCCACCTAGAGCAGGTTGCACAGGAATTTGTCCAGGTGGGTTCTGAATGTCTCCAGAGAAGGAGACTCCACCACCTCTCCGGGCAGCCTGATCCAGTGCTCTGCCACCCTCAAAGTGAAGAAGTTCCTCCTCATGTTTAGATGGAACTTCTTATGTTCAAATTTGTGCCCATTTCCTCTTGTCGTGTCACTGGGCACCACTGAAAAAAGACTGGCCCCATCCTCTTGACACCCACCCTTGAAGTATTTATAAGCCTTGATCAGATGCCCCCTCAGTCTTCTCCAAGTCCTTCAGCCTCTCCTCATAAGAGAGACACTCCAGGCCCCTAATAATCCTTGCAGCCATCCGCCGTACCCTCTCCAGCAGTTGCCTGTCCTTCTTGAACTGGGGAGCCCAGAACTGGACACAGTACTCCAGATGGGACCTCACCAGGGCAGAGTAGAGGGGCAGAATAACTTCCCTCAGCCTGCTGGTCACACCCTTCCTGATGCACCCCAGGATGCCATTGGCCTTCTTGGCCACAAGGGCACATTGCTGGCTCATGGTCATACTACCCGGAGTTTACAGCAGAGAACTAAGAGAGTAAGAACTCTCCTCCCATGCAACCTGCAAACAGGCCAACATGGGTCTGCAAAGTCCTGCAGTCAGCAGGGAGTCCATCTGCTTGGTCACTGTGAAAAGAGATCCACATTTCTGAATACAGAGAAGCTGGGGAGTCAGGTAAGAGACAAAGGTTTGTTATAGTGATCCAATATGCCTACCTAGTGCTTTGTTGGTGGTCTGGATTTTTTTCCAGTTGCCAGTGACTTTGTTGTTTTGAATAGAGCAACCTGTGTTGTAGCAAGCACCTGCTTTTGGCAAAACTCCGTAAGAATGTCTGTGTCCAATAAAGCTCCAAGCTCAGTTGGAAATGATGAAGAAACTATAATAAGAAACAGAGCAATTGAAATCAAGGACTCCATCTCAACTTCTCTTTGAAGTGGAAACGCAGAACTTATAATCAATAAGTGAATATTAGCCTAGGAAGAATATGAAAAGGTCAACAGCATAAAGGCACACATTATATCTATAAATATACAGTATATTATTACCTAACAATATCTTTGAGTACTGAGTCATGGTTTCAGATTCATTGAAAACAGGGCTGCAGGTGGCAATCCACTCATGTATATTTGCTCTTCACAAAACCAATTTTACATTGGAACTGCTGAAATGGAGATGCCAGAGCACTATAAGGATGATGTAGAAATCTTTGCAGATGTGCAATTTTCATCTAAAATAAGTTCCACTGCAGTGTCCTAGGCTGCTTCAGCACAAAATTAGCCAAAATAAAACTTATTTTTATGTAGTCTTCCCAGTTCCAAGGGCAGATGCAGCCCTGACGTATGACTGGGGGAGGACTCTTCACCATTCAGCTGTGACCACAGAATCTGCGCTAGTTAAGAGTGTTGCATCCATCAATGGTAATGAGCAAGGGGAGGAGAGGACTGAAAGATCTTCAGGCTCTTCAGTAAACCCACGCTTTGTGCAAATAGGCCTGATGCATCAGTCCATTCTGGCCACTTTTGCACCACTCAAAAATGACTACTGGGGAGTAAAGTAGGTTGATAAAATAAAGGCATCAGGACAGGCACATGTGACAGCATTTTTGCTTTCTGTAGTTGGACAGCTTGAAGACACAGAACTATCCATTGGCGACACCTTTCCCTTCAACCACTGGTCTTCTGGACTGCAGCGGTAACATAACAGCCATATTGCTCCATCATTAGCAAAATGCCTGGAGCTAAGTGTTGGCTCTGACTCCTTCCAACAGCATTTCCAAGTTTTCCTGGGTTTCATTTCTTTTTTTTGCTTCCTGCCATTTTCTACCTATATTTTTGTTCTTGTCTTGAGAGTGCCTTCTGTGCAGAGCCCCACAGCCATTTCTCCTAATGCCAGGCCCAAATGTAGACTGCTACTCTCTGCAAGTTCTGATCTTATGTTGTTTTATCCTTTCAGAACTATTCCTAATAAGGTGCTCAGGAAAAAACAAAATAAAGAAAAAAAAATAAAATAAAAGTTTGTTAGCAAGCGTAGATTATCCTGCAGTGGTTTCCTTTTTTTTTCTGTGATGTTTAAAAATCATGCAAGAGAGACAGGGATTTCTATCCCTGGCTAGAAAGCTTCCTTAGTTTCTTCCACTCTTGAAGGAGCAAGAGCAGCTCCGCTTAGCATAACTAATTAACGATGATCGTAATAAAACACATAGTTCATCTAAAGAATATCTGACTACATTGTGTTTTGGCATCGTGGTTAAAAATGTGTCTACATGTGTATGTAGTGATAGGCCTTATGTAACGTGTTAATGCTAGAACCAAATGCTGCAGATGAGATTTTCCAGTAGCAGTTTCACTGGTTACCATGAAACAATAGTGCTCGGTCAGGAAACTACTGCAATAATCCCACAGCTTTTACATGTCAATATTTAGGGCATCGCTACAGCAGGCTGCGTTACTACAGCATTGCAGGAGCTGTGAAACGTGTCTCCGCTGTTCCTAATTACCTCTGCCCTGTCAGAGACGTGCACAAGCCGCAGATGAGCACATTCTCTCCTTTCCCTCCCGTCCGTCTGACCGATGACCCACCGGGGCTGCTTAACCCTGACCCTGCAGCATCGCTAAAGGACATCGGGGGAACCTCTAGTGCCTTGTCCCCAGTCGGAGGGGGCTACACCTGCAATGCAGCACTGCTGCCTCCCTGTCCCGTGTTGCTGCTGGCAGGCAGGTGCCACGGTACCCCAGGATGGAGCCCACCTCCTACCCTGTCCTCCTCTGGTGGGGTTGGCTAGGGGACAGCCAGTGCACCGCCACCGGATGAATCCCTCCTGCTGTGCGCAGCTGGCTGTTGCGGGGTGTGTGTGTGTGTGTGCTGTACACACGTGTTTGCCCATAACACAGCGCCGCAGTGACGGCCACGGCCTGAGTGACTCGCGGGTTGTCACACTGGGTGTATTTGGGGATAATGATACACATCTGCACAGAACACCATCGCACGGCTTTGTGCATAGAAAAATAGTTAGGGCACGAGGAAATGGCCTCAAGTTGCACCAGGGGAGGTTTAGATTGGATATTAAGAAAAATTTCTTCACCGAAAGGGTTGTCAAGCATTGGAACAGGCAGCCCAGGGAAGTGGTGGAATTGTCATCCCTGGAGGTATTTAAAAGACAGGTAGATGTAGTGCTTAGGGACATGGTTTAGTGGTGGTTTTGGCAGTGTTAGGATGATGGTTGGACTCAATGATCTTAAAGGACCCTTCCAATCTAGACCGTTCTATGATTCCAGAGGGCCCAACCAACACTTTGAGGTGAATTCAGTGGCCCCTATTCTCATCTCTGTGCTGCCTGAATAAAAAGCAACCCTGCGTTTACTGCTGCAAAATGAACTTGAGTTGGGGAGTCCCCCACCCGGCATGAATTCAACACAGGTGACTCTCACAACAGCTCCTTGACCAGGAGAACCATGGAGTGAGAAGTGAGGCTATACCTACTGTATGACAAGGAAGAAGTCCATTAGCTGCCACGTTGCAGCCATTTTCAATTAGTTATTCACCCGTAGAGGGGCTACTGCCACAGAACAAGAGCTACAGAAGCTGCAGGCTAGAGACTGGGATGGAAAAATCAGAGAGCAGCAACTGATCATCAGCTTCACATTATGTAGGGTCTCTGTTTGGAGATGGAATGAGGGTGGTGAGCCTTCTTTTGCTGTATGATCAGCTTGGTTCTAGTAGAGTCAAAGCAACTGGCAGTGCTTTTCCCCTTAAACACAACTACTGACAACCCAGGAAAAGAGCAAGCGATGGAACAGCCAATCTTCTCTTTTCTCTGTGGAACAGCAAAGGATTGACTCTGTTGGCCCTCGTGTTTGTACATACTATGACAGCCCAAGATCACTCTGGGAAAGACGTGAGACTGGAAGGAACACACAGAAGTATCAGCCCAGGGAGAGATCTTCCATCGGTGGCTTTGCATGCCTTTTCTGACAATAACAGACCCAGAACTGTTCGATATTTACG
>JAHREE010000480.1:444443-596664 GCA_033628505.1 Tringa tobata
GCACCGGTGTGTGCGTACGTCTGTCTGTCTGTCTGTCTGTCAGTCACATGGGGCCTGCGCCGCAGACACAACACGGCTCCCCCCAGGCAGAGCCGGAGCGGTGCCGCCAGCGCTTTGCCAGCCGAGGGGTCATTGCAGGGAAATAGGTTGGAGGAGGAGGAGGAGGAAGAGGAGGAGGAAGGGAAGCCCAAGCCGTGGCGCAGCCTTGCCCACTCGGGCACGCCACGCGCCGTGGGGCTGGGCTGTAGTAGCATGTACCAAAAAAAAAAAAAAAACCCTGCGGTTTTCTATCGTGTTTGTCACAAGTTGTATTTGCTGAGCAATAGTGCCGGGTATAACCCGTGTGCGGAAAGGGAGAGGACCCGTGCTTGGTAAGTGAGCCTGGGCGTACAAACACCGAGGGACAAATGTGATCGCCGGTGCTTCTTCATCTCTTCCCCATCTAACATTGACGCTGTATATTTACTGTTGATTTGACCCGTGATACTGAGCAAAAAACCCCTGATGGGGGATGCACGGTAATAGCGTGTTAACCTTAAGAAGGGAGAGGAAAGATAATATCACAAACATGCAATTTTTGGGGGGAGGAAGCCTGCGTATTGCATGCTGTAGTATTCCATTATTTCTGATGCTTTAAAATCAAAGTCCTCAGGATGACAGGGCTGTGAATACTCTGCTTGTGTTAACGAGAGATTTTCTTCGTGAAAAGCTAAGTTGATGTGTGTTCTGCATCTTGATTTAAGACCCAGGTCCAATCTCAAATTTGATACTGTAGTCCAAAGAAGTAAAACCAAGGGATTGTAATTTTACAGTCTGAATTCTTTATTCATTTAGATGCTGTTGTTGCTCAGATAGAACTGTTTTCAACACTTGCCTAATTACCCTTAGTTGCAAGAGATTATAGTTAAAATTTATTTCTGGAGTAGTTCTGTCTTACTTGCTGTTTGTGACATTTAACACAGAAATTCAAATATCTGACAAATTCTTTGCCATCTTGTCTCAAGCATGTAGTTATTACCTGTTCCCACCATATTGGTCTTTCATTCAGTCAATTTCTTCTGCTGGACAAGGTACCAAATCCCTGTTAGTAAATAATCCCAAGCTGTCAGAGTGGAGGTCATTGGTAGGACAGTATTAGTAGAGGCACAGTGCAGACATCTGCCTTGTGACTTACTGATGTTTAACTACTGGAAGATAGACTGTTTTAAGAATAAAGCTCTAATAGGAAAAATACATTAGCATATTTTAAGCCTCGATAGTAAACTGATTATACATTTTTCTGTGTACAGCACAAGTGTCATCAGTACATTATTTGATAGTTGGCCTTTCAAACATAGCATGAGTGTATCTTTCTGATGGTATATATGTACTCTTCCTTAGTCAGAGCCTGTTCTGATGCAGTGACAGTGTATTGTAAACGAGTGCTGATTTTGATTAGTCTTTTCTGATCCATTGACCCAGATATCTTTTTTTTAAAGAAGTTTCATGGCAAATTTTAAATCTTTCTACCATCCTTTTCAGTTACGAGAGAGATTAAAAAGTAGTAAGAGTGATTCAAACACAAAAACTGTTTTTGAATGGATAAAAAAAAATTAATACTTTTTTTTTTTTAATAAATCAGTTGTTCAGGACAAGCAGGAAAAGAATAACTTACCTGACCCTGACATTTCTCCATTTAATTTGTTAGCTATTGTTTATTTCATGAAGAGTGAAAATTTTTTTGTATTGAACATTTTTCTGTTTTAATTAAAAGGTGTATATTATCTCTGAGATCTCTGTCAGCTCTTAGCAACCTGTTTGTCTGGTATAGATATAACAAGGGAGCTAAATATCCAAGTGTTGAAGCCCTCCCTCAAGAATACAGTATAGATTAATTTGGTGATAGTGCCATGTGTTTACCTAGGCATAGCAAAATGAGGAAAAACTGGGAGCAAATAGGAATGAGGGTGGCCGTGGAGTTAGAAAGAAAGCTGAAAGTAAGAGCAAATTTAAGGAGATGCAAAAAAGCATGAGGAATTCTCAAATGTGTAATATAGTGTACTTGTGCAAGTGTCCTTTTATTTTTTTTTTTTTTAAGAGAGAAATTTGTGTTGTACTTCTCCCTGAGAGCAGCTTTCTGCCCTGTTGTGGAAACCAGACAGCATTTTAATTGGAGACACAAATGCTTTTAGGGAGGAGAGCCTCCCATGTCTGTAGTCCCACTGCTGCTGTATTTCATGTGGAGTAACCAGTGCTTGTAAGATAGAAGTCAGTTAGGAGACCCTTCTTTCTGATTTTTCAGTGGAAGAGAGGTGAGTGCGTAAAACAGCTTTAAATTCTGGGCTGTGATGGTAACTTCTGTTCCTGTGGCCTGTATTTTCAAAACTAACTGAAGGACTGCTGCTGGTGTATTTCAGGAGTCTGTGACCATTAAATTCATCTTGGAGATACTTCTAGTTTGGTATACCCATAGAAAGCATTGTTTTATCTTCCATATTCTTTGCTGTAAATGCCTAAGCTGACCCATGGTCCCTGAATGTCAGTGTTAGCTTTTGGAGGAAGTAACATTTTGGGTTTGGGGTTTTTTTTTTTGAGGGGGGGATGAGACTCATTTCCTATGTCAAAGCTTCAGGTCTCCTAGTTGGCGTTCTACCTATTTAATAGTGCTGAAGCTATGGTTTGAAATTTAGTTGCTTGCATAAGTAAAGCTTAGCTGCATTGTGGTTCACTCTTCTGTGTTGATTTTGCTTTCTGTTCTTAGCTATCAGTAAATACTTAAATTCCAACATAAAGGAAATTATCAGCTCTAACCTCCTTATTTGGTCTGCTTGAATTCATGCAGACCTTTTCAGCTTCTTGATTTCTAAGTAAATAATCCTTAATAATCCTTAGATTATTAGATAAAGCTAATTTCACTTAGGAGAAGACACTGCTCATGTACCTTGCAGAGGCATTCTTGCAAGTGCAGGTAGGTTGGTTTGAATGCCAAAATGTGAATGCAGTGCTGAAAAGGTCCAGAGTAAGGCTGAGAACTGCTCCAAGGTTTTTCCATATTGACTTAGAGATTGGCAGTATTCTGGCAGTGTGAGGTGGAGCGGTGTATTTTGGCAGGATTATAGGGACTGTTGCTAAGGTTTTTTAGTCAGGTTCTAGTTGTCAGTGAATATCCAAAGTAAAATAAAGTTCTGTGCACGATGTTCGTGTCTTCATCTTTTTGTTGTGACTCAGATCAGCTGTTAGTCTAGGGCGTGATGAGTCAGCACCTTGGACAAATGGTTGTACTCCACTTACATCGTTTTGGAAACCTAGGAGCTATTGCTGTTTAAAGGAAATCATGAAATTGCTGGTAATTCATACAAATAGGAAAGCCCATGGCCCTGTGGCATGTAAGGTAAATGATTAATGCGGTTTACCAAGTAGAGTAAACATATTTTACCATTTTATGCTTTTGAGTGCAGCTCCCAGTTGAAGTAAAAAACTAAATGAATGGTCTGTATTGAAAGGATATACTGTTCCTGGTTTCTGAATCTGCCTGTTGTTTCCAGGAAACATTAGAGCATTGGGAAACTGTAAAGAGGGGTTTTTCAGTCACTATTTCCTAGATTTCCATGCTGCAATTGCATTATTTGGTAAGCAGTTCCAAGAATCCTCTTATAAAACAAGCACAGGGGTGGGGTAGGAGGGTAATGACTCTTCATTCTAATTTCTGGATGATCAGGAATTTGAAGTTGTAAGTTTTACCTCTCCATAACAATTCCGATAATTTCTCTGTTGATTTTTAACCTAAATTCTACAAGCATCATATTTGCCTAGGGTAGGCTGTTTTTTCACTGTAACCTTTTTTGTATCAAACTGTCTCCACTAAGTAGCAGTTTGACACTGTTGATTTGATGTCAGAGGTACTTAAAATAGCAACTTAGAAGCACTCAGGCCAGGAATGCAATTCAGAATTCAGTTTTGTTTAGGAATCCTGAAGAATTAGGGCAATTTTGTTTTGTCCTAAGAACTTAGAACTGCGTTTTTCCAGGAAAACACAGAAACATTGTACTCTGTCTTTTCACTTTCCTTTAAATGTAGGAGGAAACTTGAGAATATATTGGATCAGATTAAAAGTTTGCCTAGGTAGTAGTAAAGAAACAAACATAGTGAGATACTTTGCCTTTATATTATGAGTTGCTGTAGTTTGTTACCTTTAAAAAAAAAAAAACAACAATTCTTAATGGCTTTTTATTCCATTCATCTGTTCAACCCATGTGGACTTTTAGCATCCTTGGTGTCCTGTGTCAGAGAATCCACAAATGAACTAGGCAGTAGATGAAAAACTATTTCCATTTGTTTTGAACTCTCCATTTACTAGTTTCATCTGATTTCTCCTAATCTTGTTGGTCAGAGTTGATGATAAAAGTTCATGGACTTCATGACAAATATTCATGGACTAATGAAAGATACAGAAAACTTGAGCAGAAACTTAACACTTCAAGGCTAAGCATCGAAGCCATGTCTTGTGAAGATTTTACTTCAAAAAAGATTTTGCATCTTTGAGAGTTTCAAAGGCAAATCCAGAAAAACATTTGGGAACGTGACTATCCAGTGTCAGTTGGAATTAAGTAATGTCATTTAAAAGCTGCCATGAACAGAAAATCTACATCTGTAGTCATCAGTACTTTTGCTAGTTCTTAGTTACTTGAGTTCTTTGAGTTTTACTGCTCTATGTGGTTAGTGCTGCCCATATGTGAGTAGGGAGATGGTCCTCCTTAGCATCTGGCATCAGCTACCACTTGAGATTTGCAAAGTGGATGTCTTGCCTCTTCCTTTTCCCCCTAAAGCCTGGCCTGATCAGCACCTGCTGAGTGTACACTGATAACGTTGAGTTGAGCATAAAGCATGACTGCTCTGGACACTTCTAAAAGACAAAAAACAACCAAAATTTGTGGAGAAGTGGTGCCTTCTCATTACATTGCACAGAGCAGTGGCGTAGAGAGCAGATTTCTTTCATGTGCATGCGCATACATACATACGCACATATATTTATATACACACATGTATAGCGAAACAAATACATAAAATCAATTAAAAATATGTTGTCTCTGTTGACAAGATTTCACCAACCTGCTGGCCTGAACTCTAGGGAATCTGGGGAAACTGAAGGTAGTGTACGTAAGAAGTTTTCACCAGCACAGTTCTTCTGAATTGTATGTTAAAAAACTCAGAGCATTCACAGATTCCTTGCTTTGATCACCTCATAAAAATTTTCCAGTTATTTATTTCGATCGATTATATCTCTACTTACCCACTTTTCCTGGCTTGTGAAGTTTTACATTAGCTTTACAAGGACACTTCCTTCTGTTGTGCCTAGGAAGTCTTTGGAAGTCCTGAATCATTTGGCAACAGCAACTCTTCTCATTATTTGGGAGGAGTGATCATGGTTTACTTATGCTGCCAACTGACTGCTTGACCTCCGCTTCAGCATAGGCTTCTTGTGTAAGATGCAAGCTGTAGGACTGGATTGTCGTCAGATTGAAGAGTGTACAAACTAAAAACTTCCTAAACAAATTCTATTGATTTATTAGGTAGAAAAGTGAACATCCCACTCTTCAAAGAAAAGAGTACCACAGTTCTGTGTTCTCAGATAGTATAGACAGCTAAACATAGGGGCTTGAAGGAAGACTATCCAACTGATATGCTCATCTTGTTTATTGTTTCAGATACTCAAGTCCAAGAGAGAAAGAAAATTTCCTTTTGGTGATTTACAGTCCATTCAGTATATTGCTATTGAGAGTCCCAATTCCACAAGCTATGCTCCTTATTCTGATTTTACTTAATGGATTTTATTCTGAAATTTAGGTATTTAGAAGGTGGCATTTAGAGTATGCTCAGTCCTCTTGGGGTTGAAGCCCCAAACGAACGTAAGTACAGAAGAAAAATCATGAAGCCAGCTGGTGAAGTCTGCTGAAATCTGCCAGTGTATTGTGGCAACAAGAACAGTTGTATCAAAGAGGTGATACTTGAACTAAAAAGTGGTTTAATACGACATGTTTAAATACAACAATGAAAATTTATGAAGAAGAGCCACTCATCACTAAGGAGTTCTAAAGGAGGAGAGGGGAAACTTTGCCAAAAAATGCAGAAATGTTGAAGCTGAAGCAAGAGTCTTCCGTGAGCAGAAGAAAAATTCAACCAAGTTAAACCACTATTTGTGACAAGCTCTAAATGGACTGTAGCTGCTACTGAGTGTTATTCCTAGAGGGGAGTGAAACATTGTCAGTTGCTCTCAAATTGAATCTGGCTTGCTATTTTTCAAAGAACTAACCATCTCATATGCCATGTATAAAAGCAAAAAGAGTATCTTCTTGAAAACAGATTGCTCAAAGCTGGTGCGGACGGTGCAGTGATGCTGTTTTCTGTACCTCGTGCTCATGGTTCCTTAAGTTGTGACAATTAAAACAATCATCTGTCTCAAACTCAAAATCAGTTTTGAAAAGGTCTAAACACTTTTGTCCTGTACAGCTGTTGTATAAATGGTTACCTGCTGTACAACTGCTTTAGATCATTGTGATGATTTGCCAGCAAGAGGAATGTGTATCTCTTAGTTGTTAGTTGTATGTAAAATCCTTGATGTTAAAGTAAACCGATATGAAATAAAGACCATTTTGAGTTGCAAAAATAGTCAGTTTGAAAACTCGTTTAGTTGAGCAGAGAGTTCCTGTGTTTTTGTCAGGGAGTGATTGGACTGAAGGTCAGCATATAATTTCTTTGCTGTCAAGCTCAAGTGAAAGTATGCACAGAACATAGTTTTAGAATAGTTATCTACACATAAGGAGTTGATTCTGACGGACTTGGATTTTTCCGTGCTTTATGTGGGTCATATGGTATTTTACCTTTTACCTATTTACCAGCAAATGACATGTGCATATTTTAGAAAAATACTGTTTCTGAATGTCTCATACTCAGTAACAGTTCTGTGTTTAATATTTGCCCAAGATTTTAATGATTGTTCTTTCCTAAATTAAACTTTTAGGCTTACTCACAGGACGTAGAGGTGGTGTTGAGTGGTTTTGGGGACAGGTTTTTTTCAAGTGTCCTTCAGCTAATTTCATTTCTGTTGCATTAAAATATCATCAAAGATTGAACTGCAAACCAGAATTTGCTGGTTGACCCTGTAACATCAAGTGCTTGTAGTTAGGAGTGATTATCGTATGGGCAGATGTGGCCTAAGATGGGGGGCTTTTTGATTGTAACTTTCTCTGAAAACTCTTACCCTGTGGAAGGGTGAGGTAGCCTACCTGTCTTGTTTATTGCCAGGGGAGAACAGGGGTTAGTGAAGAGTAGCTAGCTCATGTCAACTCTCTATCCACACTTACACCACGTTAGTTGGCTATAGACCTGACCCTAAAAGGCAGTTTCTAGAAATGGCTAAGACAATCTTAGGATCCCACTGGCAATGAAAGGAACAGTACCATCCATTCCTCTTTTCTGGCCCGTCTCCTTTGGCTTTGTCTGCTGCTTTTGTGAGTCAGTTCAGCAGGAAACTAACCTGCTGTTGTTTTAAAATCAATTCTGTTGATTTAGTGAGATGAATTGCATATAGCACCAGTATGAACATGGGGGTCGTGTGAGTTCAGAGGTAGTGCAGAGGTTGGGAAGAAGGGATAAAGCCTGTTAGGCAAGCTGAGGTTGAAGACTAGAACCATCCCTTTTGGTGGCAGTCAGCCATCAAGTTGACTCAACATCTTAAGAAACCACCCTGAGAGTTTGTTTCTCACCTGGAATAAAACTCAGTTGCTTTGCAACATACTAATTACTTCATTTTAATATGAAACTGTAATGTTAACTGATGTGTCTAAAATCACAGGAATTTAAAAATACAGTATCTTTAAAATTTTTTTTAACCTTTTTTTTTTTTTAAGTTCTTTTGCTGGATTCTGAACTTTTCAATATGTGGTAAAAAACAGTTTTACACCCTGTAGCAGCAGCTCTTTTCCAGAAGACTCAGCCAAGGTCTCTTGTGCTGAGAAATGTGTAAACACGTAAGACGGTTCTTTCCTCAAAGAGCTTGCAGACTAGTGCCAAGTAGAGTGGTGAGTTTGATGTGGGAACTGGAACGTAGATGCATGAAACTCAAACAGGCCACAAAATACCCACTTGATGGAAACAACTTTTAAGCCCTGCTGAGCAGGGATGGATTTAATCTACAGTTAGGCAAAAGATTCTGGTACTCATTAGCAGTGCCCCAAGATATCCATACTTCCGTTAGCAGTAGAGATACACCTTCAAGAATAAGGCTTGTGGTGTTTGATTATGTTAATTAAATCAAGTTCTTGCAGGATGTTCTCTCTGGTCAGAAATACAAAATAGCTCTTATAATATGTTACAGTTTCACTCAGCTTTCAGTTACCTGAAATTGGATTATCTGGATTAGAATTTACTTGTGCCATGTATTTAGACACAAATTCATCAGGATTATTTGTTGAGTCACAGTGCAATCTCATCTTGTCTTTGGAGATAGTTCATATGCTTTCTCTGGTGCAGAGCTATAAATTGTGTATTTTGCCAGATTTGAGTTGGCTACTTGAAGAGGCAGCAGAAATGTTTCTGCACCATATACCTGGTAAAGGGAATGCTGAAAAGTGTGGCAGATACAACTCGAGTTTGGGCAGGACTGGTACTGACCCTGGAATTAAAAAACACACGAGGACCCATGTTCACTTCTTACAGAATTATTGAGATCTGTATTCCATGCTCCCAAGCATTTTTCCCCATAATACCTTTGGGTTTGGTCTGGGTTTGTCCATTGTCTGTGTTATCCCAACTGTCTGAAATGGAAAGCCACACACCATTCTGAATTTTAAAGTATTTTAAATAAATAACTGTCCTGCATCAGACTGCATGTAACAGATGAGATTAAAACAAATATTAACTTAACATCGACACTGACATCGACATTCCTTGTTTTGCCATCTAAAATCTCAAACTCTTTTATACCCACAGACATGTTTATAGAATTCATAAAATGTAGACTTAACATTTCATTCCATTACCTGATCTGTAGGCTTTGATTAAAATTCTTTAATAATAGGATTAAGTAGTTGCGGATTGGAAAGTATAATGCTAGGCCTATGAAGCAATGTACAGAGGGATGTTACATATCTCTTCCTAGTAGACTGTATTGAGTATTTTTGAGGTGCCAGCCATGTTCAAAGCATCAAAACTCTTAGGTTTTCCCTCTTCAATTTTGAAAAGGATTGCCCAGTAGAAACTTGAATTTTAGTAAAAGAACTCTTTATTTTGTAGAACAGTAAGATTTTACCATTTGAATGTGGTCTAGAAAGAGATGCAGGGCCAAATTATGTTAATATTGGTCACAGGAATTCTTGATTATTTTTTTTTTTTACTGGAAGGTTTTTTTCTCTTGCACTGAAAACTTGAATTCTATTCCTAGGAATACTATTTCTGCTTTAAAGGCCTTTCTGCAATTTCAGAGTTTGCTGGGGTCACTTTATAGCTTGTCGTTCAGGCTCTAGAGATACCCCAAAAGCTAGTAACTGGTGGTTCACTTTCACTGAGTCATTGTTTGTTTGTGCTCTTTAATTTCTGAAAAAAGAGAAGACTGTTCTGAAACAAGTTAGGTGCTTAATAGTAAAAAATATGAACTCTTGTCTGAAATTGGAATTCTTGTGATGTGTGCTTAAGTCCCCTCTCTAGATTTCCTCTCTGCCTTCATCCCCACTTCAAGGGTTCTTTACAAAGCATTTCTTTTACTCGTCCCTTCATCACGATTCCTATAGAGGGAGCATCTTACATTTCTTATTTCATGAATCAGTGAGCATATTTCAAATCTTGCTTAACTTCTCTGATTTAATATATCCTGTGCAAGATGCCTCTCATGCTCATTTGTTCCTTAGGTTTCAGCAAGGCAGCTGTAGAGGTTATCTTCCTTCTCAAGTTAAAATTCACACTTGTAAGCAGAAGTCTTTAGAAGTGAGGATTCTCCTTAGTCCAGAAACCTTAGTTCATCATGCAGTTCCTGGAACTACAAAGGGAGAAATTAGTCTCCCAGGTTTTCATATCAGCATTATGAAAACAATCCACAACTCTTAAGCCATGAGCCAGAGACGTATAGTAATCACAGAAGTCCCACGTTCCTGCCTTGTGTGTTTAGAATTTAAGTGGACTGGCTGATGCAAAAATGACATCTGCCAAGGAAATGGTAAATCATCATCAGATATTGTAAGTAGGCATTATAGCCTACCTTCTCTAGTTTTGCAGGCTCTAGGAAGACAATTTCTGAACAGTTGTTATGTTGCAGTTTTAACACACTAACCTAAAGTAGTTTTGTTTTTCTGATTTCTAGTTTTATGAACCTATGCACATACCCATGATTCTGATTTTGATTGGCCCTACTGCTTGTGGTGTCGTGATCTAATGGCTTTTAGACTACAGATCTTTCTTCCTCACATCCCAGCATCCTGAATGAAAATTGAACGTATTCCAAAGTTTTAGAAAAACTTACTCACATAAAGGCAGTTCTCCAGTTTATCAGGCATTAGATATTTTAGTTTAAGCAAGAGCTTGTCTATATCGGGGTCAGAGTAGCTACCTATCAAATCCTACCTTGTCAAGAACTTAGTGATTGGAATAAAGAACATCTTTATTAGACTATTTTTGTCATGGCTCATAGCATGCGTTTTATACAGTCTTGAAGGTTCTTTGTGGGGTTTTTTCAGAGTAAGAGTTTCTTTTCATATGAGATTCTCCTTTTGATAGAATCATAGAACAGCCTGGATTGGAAGGGATCTCGAAAGTCTGCCTAGTCCAACCTCCATGTGGCTCCTTGTGAAGAGAGAGCCTCTGTCCTTTTTACAGCCATCCTTTAAGACTTTGTCATCCTCTATTAAGAAGGAGAAAGGGTAATCAGTAGTTAAAATTCTTTTGTTTCTTTTATACCTATGATATCTAAAACCACTAGATGATGTTTTAAATTCACTTCACTGAATTTTCAGAGTTGGAAGGGACCATACTGATCATCTAGTCCAACTCTCCTGCTGAAGCAGGATTGCCTAGAGCATGTTACTCAGGACTGCATCCAGTTGGGTCTGGAACATCTCCAAAGAAGGGGACTCCACAACTTCCCTGGGCAGCCTGTTCCATATCTTTTTTCTTGAACTTACGCTTTGCTGTTTTCTCCAAGAACTTGTTAGCCAGAAGTGATAGATTTGAATTACAGTTGACTTCAGCTGATGGAAAAATATGTGTTTTCCATATGGAAGAAATAATCTAGCCATTTCCAGTATGTACTGTCTTATACAGGAAAAAAGTCAATTTTGTATTTCATGTGGTCATCTAGCTTATCTCCTCTCATTTTTCTCACTGTTCCTTAAGAGTTCTGTGGTATCTATTAGATATAATCCAAACTACTAAAAATTCATTTCAGAAAGCCCAGTGTCTCGGAAATTGGTCTCTGGGTAAGAAATACAGGTACCTAGAGAGAAAATGCAACATCCTGAGGACGGGTTGCTTTGTTTTGGTCGTTGCAGAGCTCATCTCCTTGACTTGTGATTAATCTTCACATGTGTGTAGATTATGTATCATATTACAGCAAATGTAAGAATAGAACTAGGTACTTACTGATCTTCTTGTGTTTGCACATGTCCTGAAACATACAACTGAAATTTGTCTTTCCAAGGTAGTTATACCTGCTTCAACTAGAATTCTGTCTTTGCCTAATTTGGCATATTTGCAGTATTCTATGAAAATTATCATATTTATGAAAACCTTTCTTCAGCTGTATCTTGTTCTGCAATCAAACTGGCCTGCAATCCAAGGCGATTTATCAAGATTTCAGAGTATGCCTGCTTGGTAGCTCTAGAACAAAAGGATTTAACAGTCAAAAGCTGGAATACAGCTTTCAGCTAGGTTCATAGGGAGAAAACTTTTAATATGATAAATGAAGCAGTCTCCAGAACAGTGCAGTAGAAGGATAGGAAAATGACCAAAATGTATTGTTAACTCCATCCACAGCTGTATGTGTTTTTTCAGTAGGCTGGAGACTGACTGAAGCTTCTGTGTTCCATTACTGGATGATGCTATGGATAGTCCACAGAATAGGTATCTTCTCAAAAGCAGACAGGATGAAAAAAACCAGTTGGCTATTTCTGTGTATTAACTGTAATTTGTGCATTTTTACAGAGGATAAAGGAATAGAAATTACATATCTAATAAAATAAAGGTGACTGGCTCAAATCTTCCTTTTTGTTTCAGAGTCCTGTCCTCACACTCTAAGAGCTGATAGCCCTAAAAGACAAAACAGTGGGGTTTTTTTAGGGAACTAGTTAGAGTAGGAAGCGAGAGATGTAATAGCAGGCAGTGACCTCATGATCTTACTACATCATAATCAATATTTTAAAATCAGTGTTACAACAGCTATAGTTAATGTGAATCACTTGGGTGCAGTGGATATCTGGCCACAGTTCAAAACATTTCTTTATTCTCTCCACAAGTTCTGTTCTAGCCAAATAATAGCTCATCTGGGGACACTGCTGTGTACAGCTCATGGTCCAGAGATAAGTGTCTTGCATAAAGGAAAACTGCAGTTTAGCTAGTTGGGTATATTTATTTATTTATTAGTAAGCAACACTAACAAAAAAGAAAAACTCAAATCACAAACCTAACTATAGATCATACTAGATCATTTAAATAACTGGCTTTTCATTGAACATAAGATGGCCTTTGGGTTTTTTGTTTTAATGTGCAACAAGTGTTTGGACATTTTATGATTAGCTGTAAATCCATTGATGAAATTATTCCAGTCTCTAGTACCAGTAGTTGTTTGCCTGTATCCCACCATATAGATAGTATCAAATAGGAAATAAAAGATTGTTCCTGACTCAGGCAATATTTTGCATGAACAGTAGCAATAAGAACCTTTTATTATTCCTTTTTACGGGAGATGTATGATGAACAGGAAGAATTTAATAAATCATAATGGAAAATGAACGTTGTAATGAGTTTTTTGTGTTCTGGGTGGATAGAAAAAAATATGCATGTGTGGTGTTTGATACATAGCAAGAACTACAGTATGTGTTACTACAAAACAGTGTTTTTTTTATTTTTCATTTCTAGGTTAACTGTAAAACTCATATACTTCAGTGAAGCTCTTTGAAAAATGTAATCTTTGTGGTAATCTGTAGATGGCCTGTAATGCATCATTGAAATGCCACTGATGATATTAGTAAACATTTAATTGATCAAGCATTTTTCTTCCTATGTAGAAGCTTCAGTATGAGGCGGGGTGGATGGCGGAAACGGGCTGCCGATGGCGATGGCTGGGGAATATGGGTATGTTCAAAACCAAGTGGCTTTTTTTCTTTTTGAGGTAGATGGCACTGGTTAAAAAGGGTTTACAATTTTGTTATATATGCTAAAGGTATGCTATAAATGAAGCCCTTCTGCTTCACTTGAAAACCCATAATTAAGTTCAAAAGAAATTTTTAAAATTACCTGGTTTTGAAGTCTTTGTTCACAATAATCCATTAAGTTGCATTATTAATAATGCAGACCCTTGAATAGCTTTAAATCACCATTTAAAAACTAAACTAAATAGTTTTTAAAACTATTTATGGTTGTCTCCAGTACATTCTGTGTAGTTGGACAAACAATAACTGAGGCACCTAATTTACATAAATATTTACGATACTACTGTCTCATGTATATTTAAGAACTGGAAATACATGGAGCTAAATGAATATTCTCTACATTGTTTCTTTAGGCAATGAGCTTCTGATTTAGTATCCAAACTAGCACCATTCCTTTATATCTTTTTTCTTTTTATCCTGTAAGAATTTTTATATAGATATCTTTTTTTTCTTATAGAATAAGATAAAAGAAGTATGAAATAAATCCTGCCTTGATGGTAACAGGAATCAGTTATCTTGTACATAAGAATTTAGGGTGAACGATTTGCTATATTTTATTTGGAAAAAGAATATGTCGTTTCTATGTCAACCAAAATCAACTTGAAGGAATTGCTGCTTACCTTTCCGTTCTTATAATTGACCGGTTTCTGTCTGTAAATGTTAGAAAATAAGACTAACTTCATGTTTGGTTTTTTTGTTTTGTTTTAATTTAAAAATTAGGGGGGGTACATGTCTGCAAAGGTTAAGAAACTGGAGGATCAATTCCGGTCAGATTCAACCATACAGCACCAGAGGGATGGAAATTCATCAAGTATCTTTAGTGGAGTTGCCATCTATGTCAACGGCTTTACAGGTGAAGCATTTATTTTTTGAAGAATCCATTCTGTTCTGTTTGCCATCCTAAGTGGAGTAAGGAACTCTAAAACACATGAGTTTGCAGCTAAGTAAATACATAACAATTTCTGTATATGTTTTGTATATTATGTTCCTTTGTATTTCATGATTAAGGTTTTCAATATAAAATCAGATTTAAGTTCTGAATAGAAGTATTACTTTACTAAGTCATTTATATGAGTGGTCACTGATACAAATTGCAAATTTTTCTACCTTTCCATGGTCTCATTATTTGAAATGAAACATTTTAACTTTCTCCATACCCCTACATAAATTTTTAGTTTTCCAAAGAGTTTGTGGTTGCATGGGACTTGGAGTCTATGCATTAAATTTGTGTTTGAGTGGATATGTTGGGGTTTTGTTGCTCAGAGTGGCGTAATGCTTGAGACAGTGAACCCATTAATAATGGAAGGAAGAATAAGAGAAGAGGTAAGGCGTACACATGCGTTGTCTGCGATGAACTGGTAGTGCATGTTAACTGAAGTAAGATTCTTAATCTACTGTACTTACGTTCATATTTCTCCTGGGTTCTGTAAAGCGGCTTAATAACCTTTTTGAAACTTCCCAGAAGCCTTTTTCGGGGACGTGTGCCAGGAATGTTGTGACTATTACATAACTGATGCGTACAGCTTCTGTGATACTGAGCAGTGCTGGTTTGAGCACAGGGCTCAAACGGACTGAAAAAGGTTAAGGTCAACATGTTAAACTATTAATGTATCTGAATCAGTTATTTAATACAGGCAGTTTCTTTAGTAAAAATCTAGTATTTGCATATTCTTCAAGTTACTAGGTCCTAAATAGAGCTTTTCTTTTTTTTTTTTCCCACCTCTGTTTGCAAAATTAGTACTCTTTTTAACGTGATTGAGGGGATAAGAGATGTTGGTTTTTAAGATTCTCTGTTTCCTGTAACTGAAGAATAACGTGGTAAAGAAAGAGTGAGTTAACTGCTTCAGTAAATCAAGAATTGTGTAGTAGGAGTTTTGTGCTGTTGCTACGCCCTTTCAATATTAATTCTTTTCTATTACTTCTACGTATAAACCACTCTCTCAAACTCTAGTGAAAAGATACATGAGTTAGTTTAATACTTGATTTTTATCTACAGTTTCCTACCTTTCTTCAGATATGTTTTTCTGATTTGTTCCTTGAACTAGAAAGTTTTTTCAGGAGAAAAACAATGGTTTCACTCTTTCTGATCATGGCATCGTATTTTTCAATTTAAATTGTTTTTCTTGGTGTATTTGCTGACACAAAACAGGAATATTTCTGTTTTTTCTTTTATAGATCCTTCAGCTGATGAATTAAGACGGCTAATGATGTTGCATGGAGGCCAATACCATGTGTATTATTCCAGATCAAAAACAACTCACATCATTGCCACAAATCTTCCAAATGCCAAAATAAAAGAGTTGAAAGGAGAAAAAGTAGTTCGGCCAGAGTGGATCATGGAAAGGTAAGTTTAGGTCTATTGCTTTTGCAGAATTGTCCTTTCAGAAAACAAAAGAAGAAAAATTTGGAAAAAAAAGCATTATAGAAGATTGCATTTTGAGATTATGGCTTAGTTTAAAATAAATCTACCCTTGCAACAGCTAAGCAAAAATACCACTGTTACATTGAAGTTATACTTCTTAGTGATTGTTTCTTAAGAAACTTCACTAAGAACATTTAGAAAGTCTCAGGCATATCTGGAAACTGAACATTGTCCTGTTGATTACATTTAATATCCAATCAATTGACCAGCCTTCATCTCAGCTTGTTTAAATAAGTACCAGGTGCTTGGCTTTTAACCTCTTGCCTTGTGCATTGCGTAAGTTTCATTTCATCTGTAAATAAAGAAGAATGTCAATTGAAAAGCATTTTCATAAAATTGAAATTAATCTATCTAAATATTGATCTTGTTGTGACTTTGTAACCTCACAAGTTTTATTTACAAAGAATTTATGTTCTTTGTTTCCTCCATGCCCTAGAATATATAGGATAAACTAAAGTTGTCATAAGGTCCTTGAAAAAGGTGATAGCCAGGCTGAGAGCAGTTAATCTGGCTTGCTTCTGTTTTCTTCCATCTGAGGAACCCATGGGAAATAGAACGGGCAGGAATATGTTCTAGGAATCATTCTGTCAGTGTCATGCTATTCTTAACTAGCCTCTTTCCTAGATGACCAGCAAAATCAGGCAAGGAACTGTTATGCATACATACTTGAAAAATCCTATTTGCAGTTCCTATTTTCAGTTTGCTGATTTTCAGTCCTTTGGATTCAACTGTTTCATGTTATGTATTGTTAAGGTTAATTCTTTTTAACTTTAGTCAGAAATGTTCGAAAAAGACTTTTGGTACATTTCTTAAACAGTTTTAGGGCCTTTCCCATGAGTTTAAGGACTTGGAAAACTGGTTCTATGTGCGTTTTAATTTTAAAGATGTGGCTGTCTTCATTAGTGCCATTAAAGCTTGTTATGATTTTAACCAAGTTGGAGAAATCAATTTGTATACATTCGGTAGAGACTTGCTAGAACCTCATGTATACAGTCTCCTAAAATTTTCCTTATGATGTGTTGTGTTTGGGTTCTGCATCTCCTGGTTCTGGAAGGTTGTGCTGTAGAATAAGTCAGAAGAACTGAGTATGGACAGAAATGTGGGGTTGGGCACCAGGAGACAGGGAACTCATTGTCTCAGTAGAACAGGGTTCATGTCAGAATCTGGAATAAAAGCTAATTTCACAACAGTCCCTCATTTTTCCCTTCCTCTCAACAGTATTGAAGAACTCACTGGTTGAATATTCTACTCTGTGTATGGAATACCAAATTAAGTTCTCCTCAGTAGATCCGATGGTGAAAATCAGTGCAGTGGATGTAGAAGTTCCAAATTTGTTGAATATTTATGTGCACATCATGTTAGTGCAGGATGATGGGTTCAGGTTTTTTTTTAGTTTGGTTAAGAATCCACCCCAAAATGTTACTGTCACGAATTGCTGGTAAAGCAGTGTTGTTAGATCTTCAGTCTTGTCATTCAGGGTTGCAAAATGAAAAGGTCGTTTGTCTGTGGAGCTTTGATTTATTTCTTTGTGCGCACACATTATGATCTAGTCCTTAAATACATGATCACACGCTTTTTTCACTATGGTACCTGCTACATTCTCTTCACAGAAGAGATTGAATTCAGGTTGCAAATTGCTAATTCAGTGCCGTGTTATTTGCTTCTTGTCTCTGTAACCCGGTTCTTCCTTACTGCATATGACTCAAATTCTTTGCTGATAATGGAATGATTAATTAATTCCTGTCTTTTATTGGTGCTTATCACTGTAGCGTCTGTCTGCTTTCCAAAGATTAATGAACTTACGACATTTATTACAATGGCTATTATTTTCATTTTTTTGTTTGAGAGTCACCAAAAAGGCATTAAAAGTAAAACACCAAAAATATCAATAATTTGGAATATGCCATGTGAACTATGTAAGACAGGATTTTTTCAGTTACTCATACAAGAAAGGTAAGGCATATGTTGACGTTTATTGCTCCATAAAAGCTTTGCGTATTTTGAACTGTGAACATTCTGAGCTATGGTCCAAAGTCAGATGCTCATAAACTTGTTGTTAAATGCAAGTAGCTCTAGAATTTTGGTTTAATTAGCATCATATAGAGATCCTGTGGTAACAGTAGTTGCAAAATGCAGTATTGCAGAGTAACGTGTGGTTGCTTTAGAGACGAAATCATTCTTTCTGCACTTCTCTTGTTGCATGTTTTTGCTACCTTTCCATTTCTGCAGCAAATGAAGGGAGAGACTTACAGGCAGAACTAAAACTTCTCCTTTATTTGAAGAATACATGACACAGTTATGTAGCTTGGAAAGGTTGTTGTACTATGTCCAATGGAAGCCAAATTAAGGTTACATAGGAGATTTAAATTTTGACATAAACTGATCTGAGAGCTTGACTTTCAAATTTGAATACTCTTTTAAGAAACGTTCTTTGACATTTATAATAAAATCACTTTTCAGAGGTTGAGGATAACTAAACATTAAAATGAGGTGCCACTAAAATCTATGGATTCCTTATTTTGATGAGGATTCAGAATGCAAAATACTTGACTAAATAAAAGCTGCCAGTCTTTCAACAGTACAGCTTTCAGAAGAGATACTGTATTAATTTAACACGGTAACTGTTTTTTTGAAAACTAGCAAAGCATTGAAGGGGAAGGAGATGGCTTTTATAGCCGCATGAGAAGCAAATGGATCAGGCCTGCTGTTGAATGGTGGGGCAACATCATGATAAAGGATATGGAAAAAGTTGAGGTACTCAGTACTGCCTTTTCTTCAGTGTTTAGTGGCAAGGTCTACTTTCATGTCTTGAAGGCCTGTGTCCCTAGTGGCAGAGTTTGGAAAAAATAAATGCTAACAAAGGTATAGGAAGTGTAAATTATGGCTCGCTTCAGAAAACATGACATACACAACTTTACAGTACCAGACAGAATGCATCCAAGGGAGCTGAAGAAGCTGGCTGATATTAGTGCTACACCATTCTCTGTCATCTTTGAAAATTTGTGGAAATCAGATGAGATTTTCCAGAAGACTAGATAAAAGGCAAAAGTCATGCCTGTCTTCAGAAAGGGAAAGAAGGATCCAGGGAACTGCACTGTGATCAACTTCACCACAGTCACTGAAGACTACAGAGGATACCTTCCTGTAAGCTATATCTAGACTAGCAAATCATGCCTGACCAGCCTGGTTGTCTTCTATGGTATGACTGGACAATGGGAGAGCAGTAGATAGCATTTGCTTTGACTACAGTAGGGCTTTTGACACAGTGCCCCATTGCATTCTTTTAATCCAACTAGGGAGATATGTATTGGATAGTGGGCTGTGCTGGCTTGGTGCAGAACTAGCTCAACTGCCTGACTCAGACAGTGGTGGTCAACAGTTCAGAGTCAAACTAACAGCAAGTGGTTACAAGTGGCATTTCTGAAGGGTCAATACTGGGGCAGATGCAGTTTAATGTCATGGTTAACAATGGTGACATTGGTGACGCAATGGAAAGTACCTTCAGCAAGTTTATGGATGACAGCAAATAGAAGGGAACAGTTAATGTACTGGAGAGCAGGACTGCCCTTTGGAGAGTCTCAACAAAGTAGAGGAATTGGATGACAGAAACTTCATGAAATTCAACAGTCAAATGTCCTGCACATGAGACAGAATTAATTCCATGCAGCCAGACAGATTAGGGACTCACTGGCTAGGACAAAACTTCATAGGGAAGGACTTGAGGGTCCTGGTGAACTACAAGTTGACCATGGAGTAGCAGTTTTTCCCTTGTGGAGGTAAAGGCTAACAGCATACTGGGTTGCATTAGCAAGGCCATAATCAGCAGGTCAAGGGAAGTGATTATTCCAATCTATTCAGCACTTCTGAAGCTACATCCGGAGTTCTGTGTTTGATTTTGGGCTTCTCAGTACAAGAAAGATATGACAAAATGGGGTGATTTCAGAGGAGAACCACTACCATTATAGGGGCCTGGAACATGTGATACATGACAAGAGACTGAGGAAGCTGATTTTGTTCTACTTGGAGAGAAGACTAGGAGGGGATCTAATTGTTGTCTTTTGTTACCTTATATGGAGGTTACAGAGAGTGTGGAGCCAGATTTTTCTTAAAGATGCACTGCAAGAGGCAACAGTTGCAAGTTGCAGCAAAAAAAATTTTGACTGAGTATAAGGAAAAGATTTTTCGCAGTGAGAGAGAGTAAGCAGTGGAACAGGTGCCCAGAGAGGTTGTAAAGTCTCAGTCCGTGGAGACTGAGACCCATATTCAAAATTTGGGTGGACTAAGCCCAGGGCAACCTGAGCCCTAGACAACTTTAAAGATAACCCTTTGAGCAGTGTTTGGACTAGGGACCTCCAGAGGTCCTTTCTAACGTAATTTTTTTACCAATTATGAATTCTGTGATCCGAGGAGTGTGGAGTGGGAAAAGATGTTGAATGATGCATCTAAAATAGGCTTCATACTGCTGCATCTTAATACAGTTTGAAAAAAACAAACCAGCTGTGTATTGATCCAGTAATGCAGGTATCCCAGTAGCTAAAATCTTAGCATGAACAAGTTCTTAAATAGATGTGAGTTTTTTTCATCTTGAAATTGTGGTAATTATTTTGAAATATTACCTGGGTGTTTATACAGCCAGGTTTACACAGTGATGAGAAACAGTCTAACTAGGCATTGTAGAAACTTAGTTGCTGCATCACCGCTTTCTGTACCAGAAAGCTTTGGAATTCTACCATGTGTATTTTTAACTCTTTTTGGCAATGTAAAGGATGTTCCTTTATGAATGCTATATATTCATGTATCAAACAATATTTAATTGATGTACTTTTAGGGCTGCCTTTACTATTCCGTTCTCATAGAAACCTTACCAGGTCTCTCTGTATATTCCTAACTAGTTTTAATTTATCTAATTGGGAAATGTGATCTCCCCCTATATTCTTCTCTAATTGCAGCAAGAAAGCTCCTAAGGGCTTTTATTCCACTGTCCTACTCCCTTGGCAGCAGTACAGATTTGAGCTAGTTAAAAAGCACATCTCCAAGAGAAAGCACTCAGGTGTTGAACAGAAAAACAGCTAAATTCTCATTAAAAATTTGAATCCAATTGTATCTTCAAAACTGAATGCTAATATTATGGTGCTTTGATATGAGAGAAGTTTCAGCTTCTCTGATCCAGTGCTCAATATGAAGAGTTGTATATGAAGAAGCGGTGAAGTATTGGCTGGGAAGGTGTTATCTCTACTGCCAGCAACAAGCATTGGGGTGGAGAGATGAAATCATGCTGTGGTGTATTTTTGAGAGGATTGCACTTCAAAGTCCATGACTTCCCTAAGGAATTTAGCAGTTATTGAAGTATAATTGCAGTTTCAGTGGAAGAAGAAAGAAGAGGGAGATACAGCGGAACACGTAGGACAGAACTGGAATGATTGTGGTAGATATTTTTGGAAGGTTTATTTGCAAATTATTCTGTCTAGCTTGTTTCAGTGAATTTTCTCACAAGAAGGGGTAATTATCCTTTTGGAATGGAAAAAGTAGTTTCTTTGTAAGAGTGACCGTTGTCCTAGCTAACCTCCTTCAAATTCTGCCCAAATGTGCTTGGAACCGGGTGCATTTGCATTGTTCCAAGTTAAAGAGCTCAGTCAACATTGTTCAGTTAGAATAACCTGGACCATTCATCCGTTGGTTTTTTTTGTTGTTGACTGGGCATTGTTTATTTTGGGTTTTGTGTATGGAAAAGAGAAATGGATGTAGACAACTGACCAGCACAACTGTACAAATATCATTTGTGTAGTACCAGTCACCACATCACAAATTACTTTTCAGTTCAATCCAGTTAGTAGTGGGAAAGCAACTGCAGGGTCCGTGTAGCAGAACAGCAAAAGGTAATGACCAAAGTAATAATTTATTGTACATGAGGTATTTTTTAGCATAGAAGGTTGGGGGTTTTTTTAAATGTCTTAAGTGGTAACCTATTCCTTTTTTTTTATTTCAGCATTAAAGCTGGACGTCTTCTCTCGCACATTCCATATCAGCTATACACCAAGCAGTCAAGTGTTCAAAAAGGTCTCAACTTTAATAGCATATGCAAACCTGAAGATGCCATGCCAGGTCCAAGCAATATAGCTAAAGATCTCAACAGGGTGTAAGTGTTTCTGATCTTGTAATGCAGTTGTTAATCGTTCACCCATAATGGTTTTGCATTTACAACTATATAGCATTTTTAAAATTAATTTCAGCCTTATAAGAGGGAAGCTCTGAGGCAATGAAACTTAGAAATAAGGTATAGCTATATAAATAGTTGAGGACAGAACTACAGTTACCTTGATTCCAAGCCTTCTCTCTAGTCTTTGAACCACTCTTTGTTTGATAACGTGACCTAGTATGGAAGCAACAGGCATACCTTAAGCGATTCTGACTAGTGACACCGAAAAGTAGGTTTTATTTCAAAAACAAAAGGCTGGTATGATTTGGTTACTTTTGCTAAAGGTGCCCAAGAACAAATGTAAATGCATACTAGTTGTTCAGTTCTTTCTTTAGCTTTTATTTAAAAAGTCACAGCATACTTTATGTATGCTAACAACAAGCTTTAAGTCATGCTTGAGAGAGAAGATTAAAAAATCCAATTGCAATATAAAAAATTCTCCTAAAAGAACCTGAGAAGGGAATGGAGCAGAAAGTACCAGCAAAAAATTTAAGTGGCAGAGGAATTGGAATTTGGAAAGAAACCTTCCACTTGAACTGTAGATGTTTTTAGGAGGGCTCCTGCATCTTTTTCAGAAGCACATTTTTGTTGTTTAGAGGCAAGAATCATAGATTTCAGGTTGGAAGAGACCTCTGGAGGTCATCTGGGCCAACGCTACTGCTCAAACAGGGCCCAGGACACTGTACAAGATACTATACTTTCTGAGTTGTAATGGTGATCTCTGTTCCACAGTCCAGTGATTTATTTAAAATCCAGTTCTGCATAATGCTGAGGAGACTTTACCAAATGAGTGGGATTTGTCTGTATTTTGGAAAAATAAAACTAGTGCCACGAAATGGATAATCCTAATCCGTATTTCTTACCTGTATTTTAAACAGAGTGATATAATTACCATCACCTCTTATTATTGTATTTTTAATGCTTTTTAAATTAGAAGAATATTCAGATTTCCAAAAATATTGACTCTAATCTGAAAAGCATTAATTTAAAAGCATGCACTATCCACTGATGCTAAATATGTACCACTGGATATATAACTTTCAACCATGCAACTGCTCAAAAATATCATGCGTAATATAATTTATGATTGTGATAATCATAACCAAATCATTGTCACAGTTAATTGGCTTTCTGTTTTCACTGATATACCAGATAGCTAATTATTTCTCACCTTTTTTGTGTGTGTGTCCTAAATTGCTAGCTTTGTGAGTTGGCAGTGATGGTTGTTTTTTTTCAAAAGATCAAGAATGTGCACAACTCTTCAAGGCTTTGGTTTTAATTCTGCTTAGCGTTTGTTACAGAGTTAATTTTTTGAATACAAGCTTTGCCTCTATGATGTCAGAGTAAATGTAAATTGCCAAGTGCACCTGTGGCAGAATACTTTGTTTTATATGATTAAAAGGTGAAAAGTAGTTCGAATTTTTGTCAAAAGCTAAGAATATGTCTGATTTGTAGAGCTCGAACAGATTTTTTTTGAGAGAAGATAAAATAAATCTAGTATATTAAAATAATTTTCTAAAAAATAGAAGTTTTCTATGTATACTTTCAGTTTTTTTTGTTTTTTGTTTGTTTGTTACTAGATAAGGAAAATGGTATCTCTTGATAAAAAGATAACTCCTTCTGATTGTTTGCATATTCCTACACCATTCATGTGGCCATGGTAGTACAGTTCTCTTAACAAATAAATAATTATTGTAATTCTATTGGAGACTGCTGGTCAAATTAAAAGCCTTAGAAATAGCTTTTCTAATGTGGATGTGATTTTGGTTTCTCCCATGTAAACTCCTGGTGGTGCTGCATTAGTAATACACCAAATCTGAAATCTTTTCTGCAACGATACAATATTTTGTGACATTGAGAGGACATGGCTCAGAGTTTGAGAGAATGGTCTTGAGAATGTAGAAACTACTCAAGTGTATACTGATAACAATTAGGAAGAAATACTTAGCTCTTGAAATGACCTGTAAACGTGCCCTTTTTTGTAAAAGATATGGTACTAAATAATCATATCTGTTTCAGAAATCATATTAAAAAGCATGAGATGGAAAATGAGAGCACACCCAATGGAATAGGTAGCTGGAATGAAGAAGACGAAGAGGAAAGTGATGATTTTGGACTTACGGAGCTGGAGCAGATCCTTCCCGGACAGAAACAAAATGGGATTCAGTCTCACAAAGACAGCACTGCCATTTTTAACGGACACACACACACTTCTACCAGTGCCTTAAAAACACAGGATTGCTTGGTGCCCTCTGGCAACGGTGTTGCGAGTAGGTTCTCTCCAGGCCCTGTGCAGGAGGAGGGGAAGACTCAAAAAGGCATGGTTGACTTTAGAGACTGCACGACGCAGCAGTTGCAGAAGAGCAACAAAAATACAGACTTTTTGTGGAATCCACATAGGACTATGAGTAACTCATCCTCATCTTCATCTTTGCACAGTAATGCTAAAATAAATGGTGCTCACCACTCCACTGTTCAGGGGCCTTCAAGCACAAAAAGCACTTCTGTACCTACTCCTCCTTGCAAGGCAGCTTCCTTACCTGTGTCCAAACCTTCAGATTGTAGTTTTATCTCTGACTTTTATTCACGTTCAAGACTGCATCATATATCAACGTGGAAGTGTGAATTGACAGAGTTTGTCAACAGTCTGCAGAGAAAAAACAGCGGTGTCTTTCCAGGAAGGGAAAAATTAAAAAAATGGAAAGCAGGCAGGTCTGCTCTTAAAACTGACACAGGTAGATACTTGTTTAAGAAGGTTTATGCTGAGAAGGTGCCTTATATCTTTGTATGTTGAAGGTCTAACTGAGACTAAGTAGTTTAGTATTCGATATTCACATTAGTCAGGCTATCTGGAAAAGCTTGGTGACTTCGATGCACTGAAAACTGAAGGATCCAGCTGCTTTTGGTTTTGTTTGGGTTTTTTAACTTAAAGTGTGACTTAATGTGATACTCTGGTCTATATTCAATTCTTCCTTCAAGAAATAATATTTCTGACTTTACCAAGATACGTGGATTGATCAAGGGGAATAATACTATATATCTAAATACACAAGTTTGTAGTTGCTGTGTGAAAATCTAAAGGGGAAAAAACAGAAGAAAAAACCTTGCTGCTTATAGTTCAGTGTGAAAATTTAAAAGATGGGTAACATTTGGAAGTGAACAAAAATCTAATAATTTATTTTTGTTAGGAAGAGTTTTATAGAACTTGTTAGGTAGAAGGTGTCAATTATGAGAAAATAAAATAGAGATTTTAAGTTGATGCATTGCTTAGGCTGTTTGTCTACTGTTCACGTTCACATTGCTCTTAAGAATTTTGTAAATGTAAATATCTTCTTGGTGAGAAGAAACAAAAATCATTATAATTTAAGGTGGTAAAAACTTGATAATAGTCTTTGATGACTACTGTGAGTAGCACCAAAGTGTATAAATTAGGGTTCAAGTTTTCTATTGGTGTATCTTCATACTAGGTAATGTGTCTGTTGCGAGCTCAGCCAAGCCACAGAACTGTATAATGCACGTGGATATGGATTGCTTCTTTGTGTCTGTGGCTATCCGAAATAGACCAGATCTCAAAGGTCAGTATTCAATTCCACATGTTCAGCCTTTAAAACAGAAAGAAAAAACAAACCAAACCAAACTTGCATACTTAAAAAATGAGCTTTGCATGTTAATCTTTTTTTCTGGCATCTTTGATAGACCATGCAACTTTCATATTCCTGCTTACTTTCTCAACATCCAAAAGAAAGTGGAAGAAAAAACTGGAATTCTTGCTCTGTCCTTTCAGTATCTAAAGTAAGAAGAGAGACGTGAAATATGGAGTAACCATCCTCTATAACATTGCACATATCTTACTGAGACTTACCATATTAGAAATTGGAGGTCAAGTTCTAGTTGTACCAAATGTGCGTTTTGGTCACTCTTTGTTAAAAAAAATAAAAAATGGGATATCCTAATAACATTCCTGAAGTAAAGTAAGGAGATTTGTTTAACTAGAAAAGTGGAAAGGTTAAGTCTGAGAATTAATTGTCTCTTTGCCTGATTCACCTTTTTCAAGGGAAATTTGCTTCACCTTCCATTTTTTATCTAATGTCTTACACGTAAAGTATTATAAAACCTGCAGGATGAAAAATTCAGTTGGAATTTAGAAGTCTGAGTTGTGTGATCATCCTTAGGGCATAGCAAGAGTTAGTGGAGCTCCTTAGCAAGTTTTGGTGTTTTTTTTTTTTACAAGAGTACCGTTCAGAAATGGAGTTACTAGTTGTTCTGGGCAAATATTGAACTCTGGTGACACATAAGTCTGAAGACTTGGTGCAGTGGTGGCCATCTAACACCCAGCTATTGTAGACGTTGGGGAATAATAGTAAGCTGTATATACAATTCCTTTGCTCTCTTCTGTTCAAAGGTGGGAGCAACTGTATCAAAGATACTCCTAGTGTGTTTGGGTCTTTAAAACTATATTTCCTGCCAAGTTTTAGATTCCATCACTGGAATATAAAGAAGCTAAGACTTTTCTGCAAATATTTTTTCTGTTCCACAGAAGTCTGCCAGAACTTTCAGTGCATAAATTAGCTTCCTGTAGAAAAACTATGGAGGTGTTGATATTACTAAAAAGTCCAAAGTTTACTAAAGATTTGATTTTGTACAGTTAATTAAACAAGTGGAACTAAATGTCTTGGTATGTGTATACTCTTCTAGTTTACTTAAGCTAATAAACATGACAAAGTATTTAAATTCAGTACAGTGTTTGCTATGTCTTAAACTGATGAATCATTAGGGCATTTGTGAAGTTTCACAGCTCCCATTTATACTTGTTATTAAAGACAAATTAGTATGGCTGTAGAAAGCCTTTCTTATTTACACGTGACTGCAGTTAAGACAGCAAATTCATAGTCACAATGCAAAGTCACTTTCATAGCTGTTTCCTCCTTAGTGCTGTAACAGAGTATTAGCTTGAAAGAAATTATAAAAAAATAAGGCAGGCATCTTTACGATCTTACCATAGTTGTGCTATTATTAAAATGTAAGCTATTATAGGTGTTGACTTATAAGTACCTGCATTTCTTCTCCACAGGAAAACCAGTAGCTGTTACTAGTAACAGAGGTGCAGGAAAGGCACCACTGCGCCCTGGTGCAAACCCCCAGCTTGAACAGCAATATTACCAGAATAAGCTATTGAATGGCAAAGCAGGTACAGCTAAGTCTGTCTGTTCGTTTTTCTATATGTTTTTAACTTTTGTTATTGAAGACATTTTCCTTAAAATTATTAATAATGTGCATGGCAGATAAATTTGTTTTTCTTCATGCGGGCAATTTCAGAAAAAAAATAGCTTTGGAAAACACAGTGCTCTGTGGCCTCAGTAATAACATGACTTTGACTTCTTGATAGTTAGATTTGCTCAGTACGAGTGAATTAATTTAGAGTAATTTTAGGTTTTACTTACTTTCATTGAAGTTGAGTATAAGATATAGTGTTAAGTAATTTTTTTAAGTAAGAAATAAATACAGATTGTCCAGGATCACATCCATTCTAAGAAGTCTATTATAGAGAAGAAGGTACAAAATAAATTTTAAAATGCTACTAATTTTTTTTACTATAAAATGACAGCACATGGCCAGTGAGAAACTGATTGTTCATAGTTGGCTTTTGAATTGCATGTGTACAGTATCTGTGTACAATGAGTTAATTTGGATGATCCTTAGAGTATTTTAGGTTTCTGAAAGTCTGTGAAACTTCCATGAGTTCTGTTTCTCCAGTACTTTGTTTCCTCAAAACAAGGACATCTGTTGTAGTTTGAGAATTCCGTACTTGCCTGCAGTAATTTAGAAATTTGTTATTTTCTGTGTCTTCAAATAGTAGTATACTAATGTAAATAAAACCTACTTTTATTACCAAGTTTTATTATTACTGTACTGCCTGAACTGCATTTAGTATGAGAAGTTATATTGCTAACATTGGCACCTTGTTGCTCTTTTTTTCTCCAACGGTCTGTTTAATCAGCTTGAAACGTGGTTTTTACAAGGTTGGTAAAACGTGGACATACAAGGGGCAGCTGCTATTTCATTTCAGTTTAGATTTACAAGTGGAGTTTCTCCTTTGTCCCTTGCATATGCACTTTTTACCAGCCTTGTGGTAGCAAGTACTATGGTTGCGAAGTTTTCACGTCAGTGAGGTAGAAGAGCTAGAAAAACACAGGTTGTTCTTCTATGGTTGTTTCTGAAATGTTAGTACTTTATAAAAAAAAAACCAACAGACAAACCTCTAATAAATTCTGCCATTTTTCAGAGACAATTGGAGACAAGGTATTACAGGAATCGATGCCATTTTATTTTTAATTTTGCTGTAGTTTAAGAACCCTTCAAAACCGAGGTAGAATATGTTTGTGAAACCCACTGGCCTTTAGCGTTTTAAGGACTTTTCAGGGTGCTCCAGACTTAGCTTCTGCTATGTTGTTTGCAGTGTCATGTAGAAGTGCGTTACAAGGATAGCTGTGGCTTTTATGGAGTTGGATTTTCTGTAGTATAGCTTGTGTATGAACTAATTATTGGTAGTTCAGTTTTGCACAGTGACTTCATAACTTTTATAAGACCTCACACTGAATAAAGGTGGGACTTCATAGAATCAAGAGATGTTTGGAGAGTGAGGCAGTTAAATTACAGAACTTTAGTTAATATCTAGCATGTTCTTTGTGATTCACAAATTCAGTAGTATCTCTTCTACTATATTTATTGCTTAAGGGGACAGCAGATTTCAGCCTTATTGTATAACAAACTCAGTTTCTTTCTGCAGCAACTTTTTCTGGATACCCTCACATTCGTTTCTTTAACTTCAGCATCCAGTCTCACTGGCTTGCACTCAGGCAGGCAGCTAGCTCTTTCTTTCTTGATACTTAGTCTGATTGTGCAACCTATTGTTTTGGTGAAAGGATTTTTTCCTAACACTCTTTTTATAGTCTCTATCTCATTAGCTGCAGTTCAATATTTGTTTTTTTTTTACTCTCTTTATTAATTTTTATCTCCATGTACAATGTTTTTATCAACACAAAATATAACCTGTTGTTTCTGCTTTCCTTCTCATAAGTACATGGCTTGTCTTCCTTTTGGGGAAAAGAAATTACAGTTAGTTATGGTCTTAGATGAAAATATGGAATTGCAGGTTAGGCTTTTCTAACATCACAATATCTTAGAAAGTGTATGTGAAACACTTCACAGCATGTGTTTAATTGTGCCATGGCAGAGGTAAATATGGTCCAGTAGGCACATGTATCACATGGAAAAGTACTTTTTCTAAAATATCAAAAATACAGAATGCTAAATTATGCTGTTAAACTTATACAATTCTATTTGGGGACATGTTATATTAATGAAATAAAAAGTAGTTGGGACCAACTTTGAACATGAGCAGATTTTTACATCCATGCTTCAACGTGGAACCCACTTCATTTTTTGATGCTTCATGCTTTCCAGGCTGTTCTCTGATTTTTGCCTTCTCCAGGTCTTGCTTATTAGAAAAAGTGTTCCAAATTAAACAAAACCAAAACCAAACAAAACTAAAAATAAACAAACAAAACCAAACCCTTATGAAATGCTTTTGACCAAATACTGAATTCTGCTGCTTCAGGTACTTCTTTTTTTGCAAATTACTTCTTTACTGATACTGGTTCCTGCCTTTGATCTGCGTTGCTAGACAAATACCTAGTGTCAATAGAATCTTGACTCTTTTATGAAATACTTTCTTTTTCTTGTTTGAATTCATCCAAAAATGTGTAACTTTTAAATTTAAAAACTTGCTATCATTCTCACCCTAAATCTCCAAGTTGGAGATAGCCTTTCCAGGTAGTAGAAATTACTTCTCTACATACATGCCATCTTTAACATTCATGTTCTAAAGATAGAAGATTAACATATGTTAATCAGGATTCATAGTTTGGGGTCTCTTTTCCATGGCCAGGATGCCCAAGTTGTGAATGTTTTTTAGTCTTCCTTTCCCTCAACCCTAGTTATCTCCCTTTTTTCATTCTAAAGAGCAGCAGATTTTAACCATCATATTAGTCACAGATTTATTCTCAGCGATTTCTTTTTCACAGACTTGGGTCCTGGCCTCTGATTTCTCCATCCGTTGCTCCACATTCACCATGTGCCTGTCTAGTTTCCCAGCTTTTGATGAGAGGTTCTCTACCTTGCCTTCCATTGAGGACAATGTGTTCTGCATTGCCCTGAATTTCACATGAAGTGACTCCATCAGCTCATGGGGGGATCTGCTCTGCTGCGATGTGGAAAAAGTCGACGAGTCCAATGAAGATAGACAAGATGACAGCATCATCTCAGGCCAGGGCACAGGAAGGCATGGACTAAAGAAATTGTTCTTGTCATTCTTATCTTTATTTGGGGCATAATTTTGCTCTAATTTTCAGTTGCAGACATCTTAGGTAACTTACTGAGCTCAGCATACATTAAAATATTTAAGACATAAAAAGGTGCACAAATTTAGCAGAAATTCTGAAAAAAAGCAGGTTTTCACATGAGTCAGGCTTTACCCCTGCTGTCTCCACTCACTCATTACAATGCTTTCTCTGGTCTGATACGTGCACATAGCACCACGTTTCCTTTCAGTCAAATTGTCAGTGTGTAAGTTGGTAGTACCATGAAATATTATTAGGTGTTGTGGCACTCTGAAGAAAACTCCCTGTTTATTATATTGCAGAGGTGTATGGTATTAAATATGCTACAGTAAAGAAAAAGAACTGTAACATACATATTTGATTTCATTTTAAGTAAATAGAAGCTTTTTGTCTTTATGATATCTTGTTGGTTTGATTCTGATGGGGAGTTTGGGAGGGCATAGTAGTTTTTGCATCTACCATTTTTTTCAGGCTGATCTGTATGTACCTCTCAAGGTTTACATACAGTGAAAACCCAAACAGAAAGGAATAGAAAATGCTTTACATGATTCCAGTATTCAGTGTCGTGAAATTCTGCTCTAGTACCTAGTATGCACTGGGCCGGGAGGACTCTTTAAAATTTGTCTAAGAACGTGCAGTAAAGTTCTGTAGGCTTAGGGAATGTCTGTCTCATTTTAAGTCTGGGGCTGCAGTATTTATAAATGTACCATTTTTGATCCAAGATAAATTTAGGGTGATACTTGAAAGAATATCCTAGTAAGAATTATTCAGAAGTAACAGCAAGTAACAAAGCAGCAAGCTTTGTCAATTAATATCCCCATAAGAGCATTAAAGGAAATACAAGTTTCTAGCTAGTCTTTTTTAATTTGAGCAAATTAGCATTCCGTTTTTTTGACTTCTTGAAAATCTCCTTGTGGTATCTAGATTATTAGAAAAATAATTTCAAGTCAGAGATTTTAAGAATGATAAAAAGTGGTTTGTATTCTGAATTTAATTTCTGTGTTCTGGTGGTAGCTGTGCTTTTTGTAAAAAGGAATGAAGCTAAGTGTCTTGTTCAGCCAAGCAGTTGATAAATTTTTTAGTGTCTTGCATTTGTTTGCAGGCTATGATTGTAGCAGTTAGCCTCAAGTGTTTGATCGTTTTTATTGTCATTAAAGCTAACTGAGATCAGTCTGATTTTACAGTATGGTGTATGCAGTCACCAACAAGCTGTTGTGAATTTGGGAGGAAATAGAATTTTTCTGTAGCTTAATATTCTCAGTAGTATGTACAGACCTATCTGCAGAGAGAGATTGCTATATGTGGGGGGTCTGTTTTGTTTTGTTTTTCTGGACCATGTTATGAGTCAATATAGTATTAAGAACCTCTTCATCAACAGGTAGCAGTATAGAAATTGTACAAAATAAAATTAATAATTTTTATCATGTTTGCATTTATTCTGTTGAACTCTTAAGAAAAATAACATGAAAACAAAAATTCTTTTCCAAGCAGAAATTAGAGTTCCTGATAAGATGGACTCATCAGTCTGGGAGCATCCGGATTCCACACGTGTGAATGGAGCTGACTTCGATCTCACTGTTCTGTCCATGGCTGAAATAGCTTCTTGTAGTTATGAAGCCAGGTATGTAAAAGTTACCTACCATGTTGCTTGAAAATCTCATACCCATAGGCATAAAATGTCCAAAAGTCGCAGTTGTTAAGCCAGTTTCTTTAAATTTATCTAGACAGTTCTTTTTTTATGTTTTCAAAAGTTGTAATTGTTAGAATTATCACGAGATTTTCCCTATAGATGCTGCTTTTATGGAACTGAGAACACTTTATTACTGAAGGTTTTAGTTAAAATCAGACAGTAAGTGTGATTACTAAACTTAGAACCATTTCTTGCGCTGATTATGTTGACCATCCCCAATAACATAGCTAAAAAATGTTCAGAATATGAAACAACTTGTTATAAATATAAGCACAGTGTTGGAAATACAATTTTCTTCCCTGATGGAAATAATACTCCAGAAATGATATCTTCATTGGAACCTTTCTCAAGCATGCTAGGATAGGCAGGCTTATATTTGTATCTTAAAAGTTAGAGTTTATTTATTACGGGAACATAGTTCTGTAAGCTTGCACAGTGGAATGTAAGACCTTGGTCACTGTAATATATGTATATTTTAATTTGAAACAGAAGATAGCACATAATGCTTTCTGGAGATTTTGTCTTAAGCATGTTCCCAAAGGCAGGCTATCCATGCTACGTGCCTCAATATTATACAGCTAATTCAAACGCTCTGTTTGCAGTATGTTTCTTACCTATTACATTGCTAACAGTTGGAATGAATTCCTTTTTATTGATAATTCATTTTTGTGGGAAAAGACACTTCATTTGGAAATACCCCATATTAATCTGTGGGAAAGTTGGTACTGTGTTTATTTGGTGTTTTTTTATTATTTAATTTTAGACAAATTGGCATAAAGAATGGAATGTTTTTTGGCCAAGCGAAAAAGTTGTGTCCAAATCTTCAAGCAGTGTCATATGATTTTGATGCGTACAAAGAAGTTGCACGGACAGTATATGAAATATTAGCAAGGTAACGTGCTGTTTGTTCATGTGATCTTTCGTTGTAAGGTTATCAAGCATATTTTTTTAGCACGGCTAAATGCTGCTATGCAGTTTTAGTATTTTCATTTCCATGTTACTGTTCAGCTTCAATAAAGCCATTCCTAGCTGAGATCTTCCTTTTGTAATATTTTTGTTATTTTGAGCACTGTGCTGCTTCTGAGCATTCTGTTCTCTTGAAGCCAAATCCTGTAAACAGTAAATATTTGACTTCTAAAGAAGTAATTTTTACTGATTACGCTATGAGAAGCACATCCCTGCTTAGTAGTGAGATTCTTCGAAGAGGTCTTTTTGAGTAACTTAAGAATGGGTTATTTGTGTAACATCTATTAGAAACTACTTTCTGGATTAAAATGCACTTGAACAAAACTGCAAATTTGTTGTTGTCAATGAAAAATAAGTATTCAACTCCTCCAGTTCTTTTATAATCATGATGCATGTTGAAATTAGTCCTACACTAGTAATGTTGCAATAACTTGCTGGTTTAGCATTTTTAATATGTGTTGTGTGATACAAATAAGCAGGGAAATGCCACCACAAAAGGAAGACTTTATTTGCTACATATTTGTTTTAACAGATGGTGAGCTGTTGCTGGTGTTTCACCTCCTTTACTTTGTGTTGATAGCTATACTCATAACATCGAAGCAGTCAGTTGTGATGAAGCACTAGTAGATATCACTGAAATCCTTACAGAGACCAGATTGACCCCTGATGAACTTGCAAATGCTATCCGCACCGAAATCAAAGCCCAAACTAAATGCACTGCTTCAGTTGGGATGGGTAAGTATCTTATTTCATTTCTGTTTACAAGCAGTGCCTGCTATTGTTAGGTGTATCAAAACTATGTAAGATACTAAAAATCTAAGTGCTTGTGCGGTATGGAATCCTTTTACATTAAATTAGTGTAAATAGAAATGCAAGAAAATCTTCATCAGTGGAAAATTTTAAGCAAAAATTGCTATCGCTGCTCCTTTGTTATCTGAACAGTACGCTATGATATTCTTACATTCATTTTTATGAAATGCTACCGTATTTTTCCAGTGAACTGAAAAATGAGCACAGAGTCTGTTCCTTATTGGAGAGAGCAGTAAGAGTTTACAGGATAGCATGATTTAGGATAATTATTAGAAGGTATTGAAAGCAAAGATTTGTATGATTTGTAGTGGGTATTGTATATGAAATCACACATCTGAAAAGACTTCCTTGATTTCTTTTCATGTATCCCCTTCCTTTCTCCTTTGTTTTTGTCCCTAATTAATACTAGAGTTTTTATAAATAAATATACTGAGTGTATGAAATCCTCTTTTGAGACAAGCTGAAATCCATTACTGTAAGCAGAATTTTTCCTTTATTTCTTATGATATCATAGTACGAAGACTGTAATTCCCTGGATTCCTGTTTGTGTCTTGTTTTGACTTGAAACACATTTGTAATCTCTTTTATATGCTTATTTAGTGTGTTTGTTTTTTCTGTAGAAAAAGTGGAATTTGTTTTTAAAGCCTTATTTTCTAATCTGATATCATAGTTCTGTTACTGATTGAAAGAGACAAATACCTATGAGCAATTTTTTTTTTTGCTAATAATCAGTTTGTGTGAGATAATTGGAAAATAGTTTCGGTATCCTTTTTAGAAATTCTTGTGGTAGGTACATGACAAGGACTTTGTCTCTTCACTCATAATTCATCATTAAGTAAATAAATCAGAGGAAACAATTGTACTATTACATGAACATAGAGACCTTATTTCAAAAACATGGTCTGCCAGAAACATAAATCTTGTGTAAGTGATTTATATGCTGCCCAATGGGAAAGTTGTACTAGTATAATAAAATGTGAATTTGAATAGATACTGTTATACTATTGAGAGCTCCTCTCAACACTGAGTCTGATTAGAGATAATTAAAGAAGGACATGCTTATGCCAGTTGAATAAATTTAATTTTTATCCTAGAGATTTTAGTGGCTAAACTAAACTGATTTAAACAATCCTAGTGAAAGATTAAACACTCATCTATAAACATCCTGTATCTTGGTTTCTCATTTGTTAAGTGAGGTATTAGTTTTTTCCTACCGTACTTCAGTGTTATGGTAATAATACATTGCACAAGGTAAATCACTGACATTTCATGGTATTAGAGGCTATGTTGGTATGTTTGATAGCTAAGAGGATCAGAACTGTTCCGTACTCTATAGACAAAACATGGATCCCCACAGTTAAACAGGAAATTGAATGACGAATCTATCAGTAATTGTTTGATCAGTTTTACCTCTCAGGAGAAATAGAGCACGTAAAACTCTTATTGTTCTTCTTGACTAAAATTTTAGAATAGACAAAAAGAATGTGAACAAACGTGGGAGGAGAAGAGCAATAATTGCGAGTTGTGAATTCCTCTGACCTTTTATTAGTTTGCTTTATCTTCAATGGGGTGTTTGAATGGCAATAATGAATGTGTTTGGGTATCTTTTCAGAGATCTTATTGACTGGATATGAATAAGCCTCTAAACAGGGAAGAAAAAATTGTGAAGTAGGTCTTGTTCCCACCACAGTTTATAAGCGCATATAATAATTTAATATAGTCAATGGGTTTTTTTAGTGACTACTCAGGCTGAAATAGTAGCTTAATTCCAGTATTTCACATATAATATACTTGATAGAATTGTCACCTATGTTTTATTCACATTGACCACGGTGGCTTTTTTGAAGTTCTGCGGTGTTAAAGTATTACATTTCTAAATTTTTTAGCCATTTGCCTTAACTGTTTCTCTCTACTTCTGCATTTGTAGAATATAAGCAAGACAAATAAATTCAGTGTTCTTAGTGAAGTGTACTGCACTTATTTGATGGTTGTTTTGGGGGTTTTAGTGGGGTTTTTGTTTGTTTGGTTACCACTATAGCTACACTGCTGTAAAAGATAAAGAATTTGACTGTACTTCCTGCATTTTTTCTTTGACTGTTGAACTGTGGCATTCTACTTGAGAAGACACAGATCCAAGTTACCACAGGCATACTTTAATTTATTGTTTTTACAGGTTCCAATATTCTGCTGGCCAGAATGGCAACTCGTAAAGCAAAACCAGATGGGCAGTATCACTTAAAACCTGAAGAAGTGGATGATTTTATCAGAGGGCAACTTGTTACCAGTCTTCCAGGTACTGCTTTTTTTTAGAGGACATTTCGCTCCTGATACTAAAATTTACAGCTACAAATCTGTGTTCTGAATCAAACAAAATTAGATTATAATCCATCATTATGATCTGAAAAAAGAAGATACACTGATTTCTGAAAATAATTTATGGGACCTTTTTGCATTGTGGAGAAGCATCTTTTTTAGTAAAAGAATTTTACAGATTCATACAGCATGATCTATGGAAGAAGCTCAGAGTTTAGTATATTAGGCAACCGTATATTCTTTAATAAAATTATTTAGGTGAGTCATTTCAAGCATATATCATAATGAATATAATAAAATGAGTAACATTAGGTACTTGCCACTGAGAGAGGCAGGGTTTGCTTAGAACTATTTTTTGTGTAAGGATTTTTAATTAATGGTATATTGCAAACTGTGACAGAATGTGTTGATTCTTTTAAAGAATAACAACAGCTTTGTCAAATTCTGTCTGGTTTTTGCCTAGTTGTCTGAGGAAATTATTGTGACGATTATGATTTATAATTTTCAAGTATGACAGTACTAATAATTTTACGAACTGTTTGGTAGTTTCAACCAAATCTTTCTGAGAGATAGAAGTTCTAATAGCATAATATTTCCACATGTTTTTGTGAAAAATGATAGCTTGACAGAGGAGGGTGATCCAAAAGAGTACAACCTGTAAGGGACAGGTAGGCAAATTTTAACTATTGTGCATTTTGGCAGTTGGTCCCAGTCATCATATGTATAGCCACAGTACATGGGTTTTGTCCAGCATTCCTTGGTCAGATAGGAGATAGAAGGGTATTTCACTAAGGGAGAACTGGAACGATTGAGTGGGATGCCTGTGGGCAGAGAAGAGCTAAGAGGAAGCTCGAAGTGAGGAAAGAAGCATTTCTGGCCACAGGTTTTATAGGGATATTCTTTAAGGAATAGTGGAATTCACAGAAAGATGGCACGGAACAGGAGTTACTGTAACAGGAGAGTGACAGATAGGAAGGACACATAGAATACACCTGTATTAAAACAGGCTTTATTAAAAAGTTTTCTGGCATGTAATTCTGTATTGTATTGTTATTCAATTCTTAGTAGTATAATGTGAACCAGACATAGTGCAAAAAGTGCTGGGTAAGCACTCATTTATGCTTTGTATGTTAGTGATCAGTGGAGCTCAGCTTGCATGTGTACACACACATTTAGTGTTAAAAGTTAGAAACAGTATATTTCTCTGTTCAAGAAAAAAAAGCAGGGAAACAAAAATAGACAGCAATAGACACTGAAATGGAAAAGTGAGAGGAATAGCATACATAGATAGGTGCAGGTTTACCAGAAATTATCTTTATGTATCCCCTTCCATGGCCAAACATCATTTACAGCACAGCACCATTTCTCTTTGGCATAACTTATGGGAGATATTTTTCCTCCAGAAAACTATTCATATAGTACTGTGCTTTGACTTGAGTATTTTAAAGTTTTCAGATTTCACTTGCATGTTCATAGTAAAAAACTCATTAGTGTTTGTGTCAATAATACCACCTAGACAAAGAAACACATTATGAAAGATAGCTGATTACCTGAGATTTCTAATTTTCGCTGACTTTGGTGTAGTGTAAACTCATAGGACTAATATTTTTCAGAAGATAACAGGCCACCTCTCCAAAACCCAGAAATATACTTAAGTTTATCACACTTATGGTATGTGCTGTTGCCATGGATACCTACAATTTCCAGTGCTTGGTAATTCAAAGCACAAGTGATACAGGTATGCTATCACTTCTACTTGAAATGTTTTTCTACCTAGGAAGCAGTGGAACAGTAGTCAAAATATTTGTTGGTTTCCTTCTAGATTAAATCACTTGCATCTGATGGCAAAACATATTACATGTTGTACACTCTTCTTGGGCTGAGTGTTGTGGTGTTCAGAGCTATATGCTCTGTAACAGGTGGTACCTTGTCGAGAAGATTTGCGATGTCATTCACATTGTACCCAGAAATAAAGAAACACTCTGCAGTATAACATCTTAAACTAAATATGTAATACCAATTAAATAAATACTGTTGAATACAGCAAAAGTTTCTATTTGGACTGTGTCTCATTGAGTGGAATTTATTTTTTATGATGTATGTTTATTTATTTATTTGATATAACCTAGTGTAGGTTTAAAAAGAGAAAATGTATTTGTTCAAAATGTGACTGGCTCTGAGTTATGTAGAGTTAACAGAATTAATTGCTTTGTTGTTAGGAGTTGGCAGGACAATGGAATCTAAGCTGGCTTCTTTGGGAATTAAAACCTGTGGAGATCTGCAATGTGCTTCAATGTCAAAACTGCAAAAAGAATTTGGTCCAAAAACAGGACAAATGCTCTACAGATTTTGTCGTGGGTTGGATGATCGACCTGTTCGTACAGAAAAAGAAAGAAAATCTGTTTCAGCAGAAATCAACTATGGAATAAGGTTTACACAGGTAAATTCAAACTTAATTTCTTTTCTGCGGTGACTTCTTTCAGCTATAGAAGAATCTTCTCATATGCTGATTATTTTCACTTACACTTTGATCTGTTAGAGCATCTAGCCACCAAATAGAAATGAGGAAAATGAGGAAGTAGGAGCCCAAATGATAAAATGGGAGGAGAGACTGCAAAAGTATTGGACTGAAAAGAAGCTTGAACAAAATTAGCTGGCTATTCTGCATTTGTTATACAAGTCTGGTACAGAAAAAGAGAACTGCAATAGGTTTGTCAGCACGTAGCATTCTCTTTCATTTAAATGCTGATTATTCAAAGATGACAGTGTCTGAAACCATCAACAGGTGCTCCAGTAAAACATTTTTATTAGACTTATTTCCAATATTATAGGGGTAGAGTGTTGTTGATAAAATTGTATTAAAATATAACTCGGCTCTTTGTTAAGAACTTAAGCGTTTATAGAAATTGCTGAAAAATGAGGTTGGGAGAGACCACATGATGTTGTATAGTCCAGCCTTTTGCTCAAAGCAGGGGAAGCTATGAGATCAGACCAGTTGCTCAGGACTTTATCCAGTCGGACGTTGGAGACCTCCAAGAACAAAGACTGCACAAATTCTCTGAGCAACCTCTTCCACTGCTTGAGTTCACTCATGGTGAAAAAGATCTTACTTACAATCTCTACGCTCTTCATCTTCTAAGTGTGTGCTTAAAGTTTGACTTGCAATTCTGTGTTGATGTTTCTAAATACTTTAAGACTTATTTCCAAAAGGACTTAGTATTTCCTACTTATTTCAGCATTAGGTTGGGAATCTACCATCTCACCTAACTTCAGCAACCTACAATGTAAACAAAACACTTGAAGTTAAATGATACGGTTGCCTGTGAGTCAGCTTGCTCTTTTCAGTTTACAAAATGTGGATTGCATTAACCCTTAATGATTTACCTTAGATATTTGAAAACTAGTAATTATCTAAACATATTGTTGATTTTTTCCCCTTCAGCCTAAGGAAGCAGAAGCTTTCCTTCTGAGCCTTTCAGAAGAAATCCAACGTAGACTTGAAGCTGCTGGTATGAAGGGAAAACGATTGACCCTTAAAATTATGGTCAGAAAGGCTGGGGCACCAGTGGAGCCTGCAAAATATGGAGGTCATGGAATCTGTGATAATATCGCCAGGTAACTACGCATGAAAAAAAGAATGGTCTGTTGTAGGCATGAGCACACTTCTGCAGGACCTTGAGTACCAAAACTTAGAGGAAGACAGGACAGAAATTTTAAAGTGCTTAGTACCTCTGTGTCTACATATCAAACTTGCACCAAAATCAGCAGTAGAATATTATTATTAAAAGTCCTCTGTGTTTGGGTTGTATTTGGTCATCAGCATGGAATGTAAATCCTCCAGTGGTAAAAAACACAGCATATTGGGGGAAGAAAGAAGGGACTAAGATGTCCAAATAAGAGAGAGAGAACAATTTTAACAGTTGTCTTTTGCCTTTGAGTTTCTTCAAAGAGAAAAATCGGGGGAAAAAGAAAATATATCAGAAGTTGAAAAGTTTTTGGGCATAGAAGAAACAATTCATGGTTTTCAGAGGAAGCAGGAAAGGGAAGGAAGAAATCTGCCTCCACAAGTTCATTCTTCATGGTTTGAAGTTGCTTTCTTGAGAAAATGTACTCTCACGTGTCTGGATTCTACTTAAAAATTAAAATGATTTAGTGAAATATTTTCAATTAATTACTGTGACTATACATTTCTCTTGGTAGGGATGTACATTTTTTTTCTCTTCTTCCTTTTTGACTTTAATAATCTGTAGCTTAAGGTTGCCTTAAATTTGGTAATAGTCTCTTGAAATACTAGCTTTCTCCAGCTTGCTCAATATTGGAACTGGTTTTCCCTTTGCTGTACTTGTAGAACACTTTTTTACATCCTGCATTATGACACGAATGCAGCAGCATTTTCATCTCTTTCAGTGAGTTGAAATGTTCTGCTGCTGCAAACTGTTTCCTCTTCCTGAGCTGTGTAGTGTTGTGTACTTTATTTTTGCTCAAGGGGCTTTCTGCTGTTCCTTGATGGGTTGTTGATCACATGCTGATTGTGACAGTTGGAGTCAGTTCTCAAAGAAAATTGCCTTTGTTCTTGTCAAGAAGCATGTATGATCAGTGCCGTTCTCCTACAAGTCTAGAGCGCATGCGGACTAGAGCAGTAGTTGCAGAATTACTTGCTACAAAAGAGTGAGAGGCCACTCAGGATTCTGAAGATTGAAGCTGTCATCAGACACCTTGGACTGCAGTTGTCCGTCTTAGTACAAACAAGTTTCTTTGCCTCAAATCTGTCTCTTCTTTCAAATCTGTTTCACCAGTAAGTCTGCAAAGATTTTTTTTTTGGTCCTAGAAAAGACAATGAAGATCTGAAGCGGAGCTAAGAAAGTTGAATCTCAAAATCTCAAGATCAGAGGCTGTGCCCCTTGTTTCAGCTGTTCAAGAAGACAACTTGTTCTTGTCTCTTGACCCATATAGTCGCGAGCTCCTTGTCAGAAGTGCATTTGTTTTCTCGTGGATCATTCTCAATGTAATAAAGTCTCTACTTGGTCTCACTGCACCTCTGTTGATCTCATGGAGATGCTACCTGTGGTGGCTGCCGATCGCTAGTGAAGTGGGATAACCCAATCACTTTGCCTGGGTAGTCAGTTGATAGGTTACTGTCAGAGGAGTAGGACCTTCAGCTTCCACAAGCAGTTCTGTTACTCTTACCCATTATTTATTTATGATTCTTCGTTTCCTATTGTTCAACTTGATGTTGACTAAAGATTTTTTTTATCAAATTTATTTATATGCTTGCATACTGAAAACACAAAAATGAAATCTAGTTATGGAGCATCATCTAGTTATATGCTATTTCATACAAGATGGTCTCAGAACCTTCTAAATACATGTTTATTTTTTAGGCAGACACTTCTGTGTCAAAGCAGTTGTTCCTTAATTAAAGGGATGATTCTGGCTTTTGTGTGAGGGTGCATTTGGCATTCGCAGAGCTAGGTCTTTTCTACTTTTACCTCTATCTCAAGTTGTTGTAACAGATGACTCCCTCCTGAACCAAAGGGTCGTTTGCTCGGGGTGGCTGATAACTGAAGAGGTGGAGCTGTTCTTCCAGTGGTTAGAGCTCAATGATAGGACTTGCTTGCATAGGGTCTGCCTAATACTTGTGAGCTTGTGACATACAATTCAGCAGTGTTAAAAACTGAAACTACAAAATTCATCTTTCACTATCAGAAGCTCATCACCTTCTGGGATTGGTGTGTCAAGAAGAAAATCCATCAGTCTATGCTTTTGTCTTCTGGCTATCCTGAATTCTTTGAGCTGAAGATTTACTCTAAACAGACAAGCTTAAAATCAAATTCAACTTCTGAGATGTTAATGGTATTTTTACTGCATAATTGATATCAAGTCCCGATAATACAGCATAGACCTTTGTAAAATATTGTTCTGAAATGGTGTGTACTTTTAGGCCCATCCTACCTTTCTCCTTAATATTTTGCATAGCTGCATCTTAATGGTGATACTGATCTTTTTCTTAAAAATGTTAACCTGTAAGGCTCAGGGAGTCTTCAAATCACTCACAGCAGGAAGGTTTTTCCTTTCCATTTTGGCAGAACCATACCTTTCTGAGACCACTTCAATGTTCATGTTGGTTTCTGACAGATTCAAAAGAAGACTTAAGGAGACACCATCAAAGTGTTTTGTAAGTTGTTCGGATGTCACCCTGTCAGAACACCAAGGTGGAACTTCCTTTTGTCCATCAGAGTTAAAATGACATCAGTTACCTCTGTGAAAAGATTACATCACTCACATACATATGATTAGCTACCTGAAATTCTGTCCTTATCTGTCTCAAATGTGCCATTAGAGAATCCAGATCTACCAAGCACTGTTAGTGCCCTGCCAAGCTCTCAGGTGGTAATTTGTAAAACTCACAACCAGGTAATTTTGTGAGAGAGTTACTGCAGAAAATTGCCTACAGTGTAAGATGTGGATTTGGAATGTTGTTTAAAGTTAAAGTAACTTACCATTAAGCCAAGTTATTTGTATGCACACACATGCCTGTATCTGCTTCCCCCTCAAAGTTCCTTCTGAAACTCTTGCTATAGACATTTGACAGTTGACAACTGAAATAATAGTGAGCAAACTCTTTATGAACCATGCTTGAGTGAAGAATAATGCATGAGTGCATTTCTATTAGTACTGTAAAGTGAAAAATTTTTGTATTGCTTCAGTAGATAGCATGTATACTATATTTGACAAATTAATGTGTGGACCGCACACTGACAATGTTCAATTAGTAAGTAATCTGAGTTTTTTTCTGTAGAACATGTGCAGTTCTAATTACCTTTAAAAAGAAACCACAGAACAAAAAAAACATGTTCAATTTCTGTATGCCAAGAAATTATGATCTGTCTTTTTTGAGGTCCTCTCTGGAATAAATGCAGGATTGTTGTTGTCTTTCGGATTTGTGAAGCAGATTCCTTTTTAACCATACTTTTTTATTCTTTGTTAGGACTGTGACTCTAGACCATGCAACAGACAGTGCAAAAGTAATTGGGAAAGAAACTCTAAACATGTTTCACACTATGAAACTGAACATATCAGATATGCGAGGGGTGAGTTAATGGGAAAACTGAATTTTTTTCTCTTTATCAATCTTCTTTGTGGTCTTTCATAAATTTTTGGTTCTCCAGGGTGGGCAATAACCAAACTTAAGCAAAAGTGTAGATAATACAAAGCTTTATGTAAATTAGGCTATGCAATCATATTAGGTTTTGCATATTTACCTTTGAAAAACACAGCTACAAAGCTATAAATGTAAAAAAAGAGAATTTTAGTGTGCTCTGGATTAATCCACAACTTAACCCAGCCTGAGGTAACAAAGTTAGACTGTATCTTTTACAGCTCTCTTAGCACACGTAAATTTTATTTTGTCTTAGAATTTTTCTATAAAATTTTGCACAGTTATTAATTAACTAATGTGAATACTGTTTGTAATGCCAATCAAAGATACAGATCAGGGGAGTTTTTGCTCTAGACTGTGAGTCTTAGAGTGAGAAAAGTTGCCAGCCCATGGTTTGGCCTTGGTTTGAAGGTGAATTGCTCGCTCTTTTGAATCATGGTTTATTTTAGAACACTCTTGCTCATCTCAGTGGTTTTCTCATAGCAATGCAAACCCACGATAAGGCTATTTTGGCATCAGCCATTTGTTACAATGGACCGCAGAGGCTTTCTAAAACAAAACTGCATTTATTGGTCATCTAGATAAATAAGTAGGGTTTTGATTCACAATGTTGCCTTGCAAAGTCAGCTCCATGGCTTAGGTTTCTTCTTGGAGTTGGGAAAGTATCATCCTCTTTCTGTCTTTTTCTGGTTTCTTGTCTGTCTGTCTACTTTGCTGTCTTTCCTGACTTCTTACATCGTTCTATTTTACTTGATTTCTTTAGTCCTTGTTTTAGAGAATTCTTCTTTAAAGTTAGTATTCCATGGGTGCTGCATACGTTGTTTTGCAAAACAATGTGCTACTTCTGACCAGTTCAATTCTGGAGTTGCCATTCAGTTCTAGATTATGTAATAAAGTGCAGGTATATCTGGGGTCCCCTGGTAGTATTCCTTCCAACTGACTTTAGACATATCCTATGTCTATGTTGGAACTAGTCCCCTTAAGCTTCACTTGTAAATGAGGTGAGTCACGCTTCAAAGCGTCATTTTTTTCATAATACCTAGAAAAGGTCCTAAAGTGATACCCTTAGCTGTTTGTGCTCACGCTTGGGCAGATGAATCCACTCACTTATCCCGTAGACTTAACATAACACTTAAATACTTGTCCTAAAAGGCCCAAACAACCAAGGCAAAGTTGTTGTACAGCACAGCAAACACAGTATTCCAAAGGCTTCTTGTAAGTTTTAGAACTCAAATCTAGAAATATTTCAAAACAAAAAGATCAAAGTGCAAAGAAAAACTTTTTACAATAATGTCTTAATATCCCATTAATTGCAACTAAAAAGCTGTTAACAAACAAAATCCTTGCTATGTAATCGTAGAAGGCAACCTGGTGGAAATACACACACTAGCTCCTTCATGCCTTCTGAGTCCTCTATACAATTTTTTAAGTGTTGGTTTTCTTAAAAATTGTGGAGGATTAGCAGTAAACTTGCGCAATGTACCAGTGCATTCTTAATTAGACACAGTCTTTGAACCCCTGTTGATTTGGTATTTGAAAGTTAATGAAAAGTGAGGATGTCTTTCAAAATGAGGAATACCTCATCTGATACAGACTACTTTCACCAACGTACTTTCATGTATTGAGACTTTGCAAGAGGCATGTCTAGAAGGGAAACAACATTATTTTTACATTTGTAGACTGAAGTGATGGTTTTAGTATAGATTCTCCTCAGGGAAAACATTCCTTTCTTGTACAGGTAGCCACATTTAATATTAGTCACTTCCTGGTTAGTATTTCTATATTTGTTAGAGTCTAAGAAATTTTTATTGGTTTATGATACAGCTGACAGCACTTTTCTATATCAAAGAAGTTAAGATGGTATTATCTTTGTAAATTTTTAGTTGTTGGATTGTGGTGGATAATCCAGGGATTTGTTTGGGGTGGCTTTAGTGGCTATTTGTCTGTATTTCAACATCATTTTATTCATTCCCTCCACACCCACAACAGGCAGCCAATTTCAGAGAAGGCAATGCTAGTATAAAAGAATTACAGATTTTTATATTTATTTTTTCTTAACTTCATAAAATGAATGTATTAATGTTTTGGATTTAGGTTGGAATTCAGGTACAGCAGTTAGTTCCCATCAGTAAAACCACTTCGGCTTGCTCAGCAGTACAATCTGGACACTTACCTGGTGGATCACATTCAGTTATTGATCTTTTTCATGTTCAGAAAGCAAAAAAGTGCTCAGAAGAAGAACATAAGGAAGGTCAGTAAGCTTTGTACTTTGCATGTGTGATAATGATGAGTTCTGAAAGGCTCCAACATAGATAACCTTATGGAATACTTATTCGATACTATACCGGTAGAAATTATTTAAGATAAACTCTTTTAGAGCAGACATTTCTGTTGCAAGTGAAAATGCTTCAAATAAAACTTTGCATAGGATTATTCTAGTAATTTTTAAAAGTTAATAGTAATAAAGGGTACTTTAAAGTAGAAAGTGTTATGATTATGCTGTATATTATACAAAAAAGCAAAGAAAACTTGAAATTAGCTTCACTGTATCCTGAATCTTCAGCGTATTTTTAACTATTAGATGATCATTCTGTATTTTGTTTTCATATGCATAGTATTTGTTGCTGCTATGGACCTTGAAATATCTTCTGATTCAAGAACGTGCACTTTCCTTCCATCTCGCGGTACCCATCTCACATCTGGTGTCAATTCTAATGTTAACAACGCTGAGTCTGCTGTCAAATGGAATGGCGTACATTCTCCTATCAGCGTAAAATCCAGGCTTAATTTGAGTATTGAGGTTCCAACCGCTTCCCAGGTAAAATCTGAGAACATAAAACATCTGCAATATATGGTAATAACTTGGGATTGTTTGTCTTATTTGGATAAAGGAAAAATAAAAAGATGCTTTACACTTTTTTTAAAGAAAAAGAGCTTTAGTATAGAGTACGATGCACAGTAAGAAACTGTTATTGATGCAAAACTATTTTGCCCTAATAAAAGGATTTTTACGGAGCAGTCATTTTTAGACTGACTCAAAAAAGTTTATAGTTTTTCAAAGGAAAGAAATTTATTTTTCCAGTGTCTTTTTCCCTTCTTATCACTTGCAAAAGGATTGGAATGGAACAGGAATGGAAAAGATGTTGAGTATGAAATATTAAACAACACTATCTTTCACCTTTCAGAACCAAAGTCCAGACTCTAATTATAAAAAGCATGAAATAAACTTTAGTAAGACTTCCATCAGAAAAAATAGATGTACTCTATAGTTAATGCTCAGTCTTTATATGATTATGAAATGATGCAGATTTGTAAATTCCCTTTTCTTAGAGTGGCTCTTAAAAATTATTTCCGATTAGCTTAATCACTGGTGTGTGGCTTGAGAAGAATTTTGGCAGGTATTTTGTGTTATTTTCATGAAGACAGAACTTCTAAGTGTTTTCCATCCCTCTTTATGGCAGCAATACTTTTTACCACACATGCCAATAAACGATAATCAGGTAGTCTTCTCCAGATAATTTCTTAAAGTAATCTGCTCAAAAGCAATATTTAAATTGCACTATAAATCTGCCTTCAAGCTTTAGGCAGTGAGAAGGAACTGAACAGCAACTAGTCTTATACTACATCATACACTTTTACAGTGGCTGTGCTCCAAGTTTCTTTCTAAAAGAATGTCAAACTTGTATTTAGATTTAGTCATCTTCCTGTGTTTTTTCAAATTTTCTTCAAATAATATTGAAGCTAAGATGCACACTTAACATTTATACAGAATATTACATTTTAGATGAAAGGAGGACAATCTTTAAGTAAAATATTCCTGTGGGGTTTGGGTGCGGGTTTTGTGTATTATAAGAAAGAAGGAGCCTCCTTATTTCCATCCCCCGTGTTACTCAAGCAGGCATCTGTTATAAGGGTCTGCTATGAGCAAGGTGCACTGAACTCTGTAGGTATCTTAGCTATATGCAGATTTACCTGCTTTTCCGTAAAAATCTGTAATTTTAATTTCTGGAATTTAAATCTGTAAAAGCATTTGTTGATGTTCTGCTAACAACTTTACCAAATATTTATACATTTTTAGAAGCCAATTATGCTTTTGGCAGAAACGTTTTTTCATAATGCAATATCCAAACTAGCTCAGGATCTAAAAGCAACTTGACTGAATCTATATACTCAGATTCTCCTATAGGAGGAATATGTACAAACAAGCAAGAAATAGACTAGCTGTGCAGTGGAATTTCTAAAGCTTTGGTGGCCTTATGGCACAATATGCTTGTCTTTCCCTTTGCTTTATAAGCATATTATAATATGGGATATAATACAGAATTCTGTACAGGGACGGAGTGGTGAGAGTTAGTCCCATACTGCTCTTTGTGTACTTTGTACTATGAAAGCAACAGCAAGAAATTTTTCCCCCAGGATTGCCAGAAAATGTTTATGGAGATATGTATGTAGCAAATTTGGAATGAGGGAACACAAACAGAATGTAGAGATTAATAATACAGACAGCTTTCGTCAGAACCTCTCAGTTACCATAAGCCAATTATCTTCTCATAGAAAATGTGTAGTTCTTCTCTGAATCTGGTCATAAATTTCGAATTTTCTTCTTAAAGGTTTAAGATAAAGTTTTCTGACACTCCTGCAGAGTCTCACTTAGCAGAATTTACAGGCATTGGCGTTTGTCTACATAGTTTTGCTCAAATTTTACTTGTAAGAAAAATGATGCTGTAAATCTGCTTGTCAATTAGATTCATTCTGTCACTCGTGCAGCTGTCATTGTATACAGCAACTTCTAGGTACTGGGGGGTCATTTCAGTGTTTCAAGACGATAATTGATGGTAAGTACCAATTACAGCAAGGAAAAATTTGAATCTAAAGCATCTATGACATCTAAAGCATCTTATGACAAAAGAGTATGCAAACATACATGATAACATTAAAGTAAATCAATAACCTATATCCTAGAACTATATAAAGAAGGAAATTAATCACTTACTGCTTTGTACCAGACACCAATTTGGTATTGGTATCAACATGTTGCCTATATAATTTGAACTCAGAATTTGGGTTTCCTTATACTAGGTAGTTGTAGAGGAAACCTTATATATGATTTGCGATGAGAACATGAGAGCATTGTGAAAAGGTAAAACTGAGCATTCATATTTACTGAACTACCTAGTCTTAAATGATATTTTTACATTTTGCAGCTGCAGAGTATAATTGTCAGGTTCATGTTTGCATACACAGATTAAAATCAATATTTTTTTCTAAAATTCAAGAACCGTAGAACTAATTTTTGAGTAAAATACTCTGTTATATATTCCTTAGAAAAATCTAAAAGCTTTTATATAATTGCAGCTAGATAAATCTGTGCTAGAAGCTCTGCCGCCTGATCTCCGAGAACAAGTAGAGCAAATATACGCCATTCAGCAAGGAGAGAATTACGGAGATAGCAAAAAAGAGCCAATAAATGGATGTAATGCTGCACTTCTGTCACAACCAGTTGGAACAGTGCTTTTACAAATACCAGAGCTCCAAGAACCAAATACCAATACTGGAATTAATGTGATAGCCTTGCCAGCTTTCTCACAGGTAGGATGTTTGCAGGGTATCAATAAACATCTACTTTGTACTTATAGGAAGAGTTAACAGCTTTTTCTTGAGACTGCATTACTAGAATCTGTGACCAAAATTATTTATTATCCTTTAATATCTTAAAAAGTGTGTGTTTTTAAATGTAACTTGATCTATCACAAATACAGTATGATAGTATTTATTAAAGATTTATAGTGCTTATGTTTTTACTGTTTAATGTAAAACCGCCTCATTTACACTTTGCTTTGCAATCCAGTGTGTAAATAGCCTTTTTTCTGCATTGCAGCTGAGTTACACTGCACCATCAGTCTGAAGCAGTCCTAAAATATGTTTAGCTAGTCACAGGAGACTCACTCTGTTTAAGTGGATGTTTTGATGGTGTAAAGCCAATCTCTACTCGCTTCTGTAGATGTGATTGTTTATATCACATTCCTGGGAGAAAGGCAGACGTGGGTAAAGGTTGTGCATATTTCCATAATTTTTAAATGAGCTCATATACAGAATATCCAGGATGAGGAAAGGGCAAAGTTGTTTCTCAAATTAGGGGCCTGAAGGGGAAGCAGGTAGCAGTAATGATGCTTCTGATGATATTCCACCCTTCAATCCGAGATGGTGCTGAACAAATGCTGACACAAAAAAAATATATCAAAGTTTGGGTTACCCAATGATGCATATGCATAATTTAAAACAGAGCAGTATTTTTATTTTTCTATTTGCTGTACCCTTGCTCCATTGCTGTTCTCAAACGAAGTGATATCACTTAATCGGATTTACAGAGAGATATTTGTTACTGGTCCAAAGTACAGTGTTGCTTAGCTGACAAAGAATCCAGAGAAAATTACATAGAAATTCCTGACCTGTTTTCAGTAAATGGTAATTAATGCATAATTACTATTCAGAATATGTATAGTCTATTCTACTACTAAAATTTCTTCACCTTGATTCAAATCATTTGTTCAGTTGTGTCAGTTTTTATTCCTGAACTGTGAAGTTGGCTTTCTCCTATGGAAGTATTGTGCAAATAGTATATGAACTCTCCATACCCCAGCTGTTCTAAATTATGTAGTCAAATTCATTCATAGGCAAGAGTTTATTTTGGACTTGTGTGTTAAATTATGCTGTACTTTAAAGTACAGCCCTCCACACTTGTTCTGCCACTCAGTACTCTTTTTCAGGGTAAAATTTAATTGCATATGGCTTTCTATAAAAATTACGTTTAGTTTGTGTTTATGCTATATGAGTCTATTAATTAGGTAGTTTAGAATCGATCAGGGTTTTTTTTATAACAGCATTACATCTTGAAATTGTCTTAGAAATACCTGTTTTACACACTCAAATGCACTGGTTTTCCTGGCTCTATCTCCTAATGCATTTTGTGCCTCTGTTACTTGATTCAAAAATGTCAGCTTAGCAGAGCAGCCTGTTTGTTTGAAGATGTAGTTCAAGAAGAATTGACTACTTCCTATTTATTTGTTGGGGATATCTATACTATCTATTTTATAATGCCTTATGCTTGTACTTCAAATTTTCTCCTGAAAACCATTCAGCTTCCTTTATTGGCAAAAAGAGAACTAAGATTTAAAATTTTCACTTTCTGAGTTAGGTCCAAGTTCAGTACCTAGAATAATGTGGTTGAATGTTTTCCTTATGCTTGGAGAAAAAAGTACTAAACCCAGTTCATTAATACAGGAGGATTTTTTTCTGTGTTGAAGTCAAACATGAACTTAGTTCAAAAATATCATTTTTGTCTAAATACAGTTTGACATGATTTTTTTTATTGTTAAAGCCTTTATTGAAGTGTGTATTGTATGAGTGCACACAAACATTTAAGATTACATTCATTAAGATTACATTCATTGCATCAAATGATGCAATGAACTAAGTGGTAATAGATTTCAGATACAGAAATACTGTAAGCCACTCCAAATTGAGTACTTTAGCTACATCAACTCAGCAGTTGTAAATGATGCACTGCCATCTTTTTATAGTGTAATAAGGTTTGGTTTTCAACCCTTCATTGCTTTTTGTCTGAACTGTGTTTTTATGATTAGGTGTGAAGTTAATTGGCTGATAGCGAGATATTCATTAGAACACATGTGGAAAATTTCCCTTGTTTCTCCCGTAAAAAGAATCCAGATAGGTTGCATTCATTTCCATCAGCTGCTGAAGTAATCTTAAAATTTGGAAGAGTTGTATATCTCTGTAGCAGCTGAATCTTGTAAAAGCATAGGATGCAAGAAGTAAAGATTTCAGATGCTTAGAAACAAATGACATTTGTAGTAGTGGAATTAATTACTGGTGGCAAATTTGCACCTCATCCTTAGATTGTCTTAGCATGGTATAGATTCCTCCTAAGGGAATTATACAGCACATCAAAAATATAGATAGCTATATGCTGAGATAATACCTGAATTTAAAAAATCAAGGTTCTTTACCGTGTCAGTATGATACAGCTAGAAGAAAGCTATGTTAGAACACTCTGGCTGTACCATAAATTACCCAAAACCCCAACTAATTAGTGTAGAATTGATATGAACTTGACTGATGGCTCTTCTAACTGAATTTTTACATGTTACATTTCAGAGGAAAATGATAGGGGGAATAACAAAATGACGTCCTTTCCCCTGCACTGCATTATTTCTGCATGAATTACTAAGCAGTGTATACAAAAAACAGTGTTAATTCAGGGCCTCCCAAATTCCTGACTCTTGAATGCTTAACCAGAGAACACTAACCTTTTTAAAATAGTTTTATTGCATAAAATTTGTGTTTTAAAAAGAACTTAAACCACTGGACTTAATTGGCTACATTCCACTGCAATGCTTTGTTCTGCACAATGTATGCAGTAATTGAGGTCAGTGTTGTTCCCATTTCCTCCTTTAATTAGTGCACATTTTGTGCAGTGAAAAATTCGTGTTGGCACATGGACTCCTGAAAAAGGAAAAAATGTAGTGCTAAATTGATGAGTTTTACCTATGGGACCATGTTCATGTTTATTATCTATATAGTTTAGACATGATATGTGTGAATAGCACAGCCTACCTTCCTGACGTAACATACGTATTTTGGTTTAAACAAAAAGATCAAATCTCTATTGAAAATAAGAGGTAACTTTTAATATATATGCATACTGACATATAATAAATACAGTATCTCAGATAATGGTAGAAATTGTATTGTGCCCTTAGAATAGTAATAGTAGTTTAGAATAAATTTTTTTTGTTTGTGTGCATCTCTGAATTTTACCACTAAAATGAAGGGCACTCTATCACTGGGCAGATTTAATCCTCTAAATGATAGGTTTGCTTTTTCGAATTAGATTTTGCAGATTATGAGCTGAAAACACTGTCCAATAATATTGGGAAACACAGAATACAAGACTAGCCCGTCACTAAATTGTTACTTCAGACACACAGTGAGGGAAGATAACCGATAATACGTGAAATTTTATTTTGTCCATATGAGTGTGTACGGCAATTGGGAACAAGTGATTTCAAGCCCCTAGGACAGTTGGAAAGGACTATGTTTTTATCAGTCAAACAAGGGGTGGACAACTGCGGGAGAAAGAAATGAAACCCTTTTGTGCAAGTTCAAAATATGAGGTAGCTGGATGTGCATTTCCTATCCTTAAAGAAGCAAGGCTATTTCCAAGGTTGTTTTGTTAGGGGAGTGGAACAGCTTCCAGGAAATAAAAGTATCAAAAGAAAAGGAGGAACAGAAGTCTGATTGTCACAGTGTTTGACTTTGGAAATTTGAAGGGACTGTTCTCTGAGTTACACCTAATTGTGCTGTTAATATAGCTGTACTGTATATCAGTACATGAATAAAGATAGTGGTGAATAAAGGATCAGTAGGTGAATAAGGATGATTAGTGTATTATAGGCCATAAATAGTAATTTTATAAATTAATTAATGTAGGATAATATTAAATGGAAAATTTTATGGTTTTTACAAGCTGAAGTACATGACGAAAACATACAATGTATTTTACAGTGTTTCAGTTATGTCCCATTTATTTTTGCTTGGCATAAAATGTAAATACCTTTCTCCTGTGAGTGATCTAGAGGAAAGCAAGCAGTGTTGCTCACTGGTAAAATAATCAAATCAATCTTTTGTTACTGTTCAGGTGGACCCTGAGGTTTTTGCTGCACTACCTGCTGAGTTGCAAGCAGAGCTGAAAGATGCATATGATCAAAGGCAAAAGCAATCAGAGCAGCAACCTGCTAACACTTTTGGTGAGTATATATAGTTGTACGGTAGTTTGTAGTAGGAGTTGTTTACTATTTGGTTTTATGCAACCCTAAATAACAAACTGGAAAATATAACTAAAGCTTCTGTGAAGATGCATGCATGTTAAATCGAATTTCTGTATTTATTTTTGACAGACTGTCAATGACAACCAGCTGTGGTATCATTTTGCAAACAGATGCCTAGCTTTACTTAAATGGGTAATTAATTCAATTCATGGGGACTGTGCCACTAAACTTACCCATGTCCATATGTTTGCAGAATGGAATCTAAACTTGATATGTCTTGTGATTTAAGCATTGCATCTTCAGTACCTAAGTTAATTAAACTATGTTCAGATAGCATTCTCGTGGTTCCCTGAAACCCATAGCACTGGTATGGATTTCAGGCAACTAGAGATACAATAAATCCCACGATATGTCTGATAGCCAAGAGGGTTTTATTCTGAGCTGATCACCCAGGTATCCTTTTTATAATCTGTAGAGAGAAGTAAGATTAATTCCCTGTGAACGTGCTTTCTCATAAAATAAGTGTGGAATATCATTGGGTTCATTGCCAGTTAAATACTGCATTATTATAATCAAACCTTGATTTTCATAGTCAGTCAACTAATGCAAATATGTTAGTATGATGGAATGAGAGCGATTTCCTTGGTAAACCATGATAAAAGCAGTTTGAGGGGCTTTTCACTGCTGGTTTTCTGATAACCGCTGGTGGGAAGTCTTGACGGGTATCTGGGTGGGACAGTGCTCTTGAGTGAGGCAAAGCAATTTGTCTGGTAGGCTTCAGATTTCACCAGCTGTTCATATTCAAGCACTGAAATGCTTGATATTAAAAGGCTTATGAATAGTTAAGTATCTTCTGAGTACACTAATTTTTAGCAGTGCTTTTCAAATACTTAAAACATTGCCCATATCTGGGATGGCATATGAGTGTTAAAGTAGCTTTATCTAGGTTATATTCTCCCAGTTGATCCACAGATTCTTATGGAAAATACAGAGTCTCTCTTTCAATGGAAAAGTATTAAATTTTAAATGTATCGACCACTGACTATTCCTATGTTTTTCAGTGTCAAAAAATCCTTTCCTACACCTGAAGCATGCAACAATGAAAAATAAGAAAAAAATCAGGAAAAAAAATCCAGTCAGTCCTGTAAAAAAGAATCAGAGTCCTTTGAAAAACAAACTCATTGGTAGCCCTGCAAAAAACATGCCGGCTACATCTGGGAGCCCACAGAAGCTAATAGATGGTTTCTTGAAACAAGAAGGAACAGCTGCTCAGGTAATTTTAACAGCTTTCAGTAAAGCTATGTGTGTTTCTTTAGACTTAGCCCATATTCACAAAGGCAACTTGTTTTCTTTACTGGATTCTTTGCTAGACATTTAGCTATGTATACATGTGTGTTATATATGTGGTGTTACGCTGTTTGTCAGACTGAGCTTTATCAACTTTTATTTCTGGAACAGCCGGAAGTGGTTCCATCAACTTCAGATTCTTCAGGCCCATCAGCTCTGCAGGCTGAACAGCCTGGTTCATTTAGGCCGCAAGCACCCAACCTAGCTGGAGCTGTTGAATTCAATGATGTAAAGACATTGTTGAAAGAATGGATTACAACTATTTCAGGTACGAGATGTAGTGATGGTGGTGAACTTGGATGTGTCACAAGAAAAACTATTTTTTTAGTAGGGTTTTTGTACTTTCTTCCTTCACTCTTCCTTTCACTGGTGATTTTTCACAGTAAACTTGGCGTCCTACTGCCTTGCAGTCTTGGAGTAACTTGTTATTCCATGTTTTTGCCTGCTCCTGTTTCTTAACATCATGAAAACGTACCTGCTCTCTCTTCAACCCATTTGTCAGGCCCTTGTCTTACGCCTTGATGTTACTTGTGTGGGAGGTTGTCCTTATTTTGTCCAACACGTTTCAACCTCTAGGGGATGAAAGCTATTGAAAGGGAATTCCTCTCTGGTGAAGATGTCTTTTTGAAGGCAAAGGAATGCAATTTTTTTCAAAATAACTGCTGGAAAAAATTGTAGAATAAAGTGCAAAAGTATTACACCATTGCTGAATTGTGATTTGAATGTTAACATTATGTCAAACAAGTAGCAATGCTTCAATATCTTGGAAAATCTGACCTGTGAGATCCTTTGTACTTTGGACATTACTGTATTCCTCAGAGCTTCAAAGCAGCCATTCCATTCTAAATCCCTATCCTTGGAAGTGTTCAAGGCCAGGCTGAATGGGGCTTTAAGCACCCTGGTCTAGTGGAAGGTGTCCCTGCCCATGGCAGTGGGGTTGGAACTTGATGATTTTTAAGCTCACTTCCAACTCCAACTATTCTATGATTTTTTCACCTTTGGTTAGTATTAGCTTTGATGTCATTTGTTTTTACCAAATTAAAATAAAAGGTCTGCGAGACAGGTATTTCAGGATCTTGCAGTCCTTTTACGTACACAACTTCTGATGTTGGGGCAAGGTGCAAGAATACAGCAGTTGTCAGATGCACAAGAACTATAGAATTTCATTCTAGTATTTTCCAATTATTCCATGATTATATTTTGAGTATACTTAGAGAAAAGTTCTCTCTCTGATTTTTTTTTTTTCACTACAGATCCTATGGAAGAAGACATTCTACAGGTTGTGAAGTATTGTACTGATCTAATAGAAGAAAAGGATTTGGAAAAGTTAGATCTGGTTGTTAAGTACATGAAAAGGTAGTTTAATTACTAGTATTTGTGACATGTAGACTATTTTTGTTAGAATTTATGCACTAGATGCGTCAATGTGGGGCCACATGCCCATTAGACATTCTGTTGATGAATGTAAATATTTTAAGCTTAAATTGTATTGAAAAACTGGGGAGGGGAGAAGTTGGGCTGTTAAAATGGGTTATTTGTGAAAAACTAAGAGTAGCATTTAATAGTATTTGCTACAGTCTTCTGTTTCTAGACAAAGGATATTGATTTTGTCAGCATTGTCCCTCTTCTTCATCCTGTTTTCATTCATTTTTTGTGGCATCTTAGATCTGTCCTTTGTTTCATCTGATTTCATCCTGCTGCTGTATCCAGATCCTCTCTCACTTCCATCCTATTAAATCCTTTTTTATTACTTAGTTATTATGCTTCTATTAGTCTTCCCATGATTCAGGAGGCCCTAGTTCCATGTATGACTTGCTTACTAACTGATACTTAACTATGGAGCTCAGCTTTCCATGTCTTAGATCTGGAAAATAGTCATTTCACAGAATTAATGAACACCCAAAAGACTACAGCAGTGTAAAAACTTCACTATGCTTTTGCATTATGGGATACCTTAAATTAAGGCTCAGAAAATGCAAAATGCACAGTGTGGTTTAACAGTTTTGTAGAAGGTTGTATAGCAAATTCTTTATAAAACTCTTCAGAAAGCATCATGTCCTGTTCTGGTCCCTGTATGTGAGATTTGCACCAATGGAACTGTGTGTCTCCAAAGCCTGGTAACAAGCGTAGAAGAAGGAATCAGGAGTTGGAGTTGTCCATATGATGCTGATATTAGGTCTTCCAAAGCCGAATGTGTAGGAACCCCCTGCTTGCCTGTAATAGTCATCTAGAGGGGGATTTTGAGAGTACAGACCTGCTTCGTTTTCCTTGGGCATTTCCTTAAGTTGCTTCTAATAGCAGATGAATGATAAAGGTAACTCATAGCTTTCTGACGGGCTCCACAGTTTGGTTTTATTTTTAGCAATAAACACAATATAGTGCCCCCCAAATCCTCAAAACATTATTTAAATGTCTTAATCACCCTTGGCATTCATTGAAAGAAAAAAAGTAGCATCTGCTAGATGCCACAAAAGGAAGAAAAAAAGTTTTGGGATGAGGAAGGAAAGATCAGGATCCAAAAGCTTGCCATTCCTGATTGCTCAGTATGAGGTTGGTAGAAGGTCATCACTTTAATCACAGGCTTTACAAACACTGCAAAATGCTAACATTTACAAGTTGGCGTGACACTGCTCAAATCAGAAATTTCACCACTGAATGGCAAGGGTATCTGTGGCATTAGAGAAGACTTGGTATATTTGAAGAGGTAGGGCTTTACCAAGATTGAATCAAAATACCATTCATAGTGAACCATTCTGATCTTGTTTTCCAATATGAAGACCAAAACTTATTGTAAAAAGGACTGGTTCTGTAATGGTGATTTTCTCCCTCTTCTTCCTTTTCCCTTCCAGGTTAATGCAATCATCTGTGGAATCAGTTTGGAATATGGCATTTGACTTCATTCTTGACAATGTTCAGGTAGTTTTACAACAAACTTACGGAAGCACATTAAAAGTTATCTGAACTTGTAGTAAAGAGCTTGATGAGAGCCTGGAGCTCTCTGCTAGCTGTGCCATAAGTGCTTGTGAGGTATTTGCAAAGTGCATGATAGTAATGCCCTAAGTTTTTATAATTTCAGATTTCTTTTTAAACAACAAAGTGTTTTGTACATTTCTTTTCAGAAAGTGCCAAATTTGTCAGTATTGCATGTAAATAATTGTGTTAAAATTCTTTTATTGTAGTATAGAATCTATTTACAAAATGTTTGTTTATAAAGTTTTATGGATTTTTACAGTGAAGTGTTTACAGTTGTTTAATAAAGAACTGTATGTATATTTTTGTACTGATTCTATTTTGTGATGCTTCAGTTTGAATATAGCTAACCCCTTTTATTAAAGATGCAGCTTTGATTCATTTCACAAAGTTTTACACAGTGAAACTGCCTCAACACAAGTAGGAGACTGCTGTGCATTCAACCTGGCTGCCTTCCCTTTCTTCTCCACTGAATTTATTACAGATTTTAAGCCGAGGGAAGAACATTAGCTTATTTTCCGTTTCATCCTTCAAATACAGAAAGCAGGGTGGCACAGCCACTCCCAAAGCACACACAAAGCTGTAGCATAGCTGCTCTCTGAGCTCTGTGTATTCAGATGTACTGTCACTTCTGGAGCCATGTGCTGGGGGAGGAAAACAAATGGAGATCTTTAAACAGTTACCCAGAAGAAGGACTGTACAGGAGCTAGGGACATGCTGAGGTGGAGCACTGTTTTAAGCTTGTATCAGTCCTCTGCATTGAGCCTACTCAGGACAGAGCCACCTTTCACTCTGAAAATACCATAATTCTCCCCAGCCTGTGACTTGTGTTTCCTTTATGCACGGTAAGAAAGGAGGCTGTAGTGAGTAGCAGAAGTCTACCTGAAATAAACAGCCTGGTCTGTTTGTGTCAGTGGTAGGGAGGGGGGTTACGCTTGCACCTCTACAGTTTGTATTTTGGGCAAGTTTGCTTTTTGCAGATATACACCAGCCTCATATAGTCATATTCGGCCCAGTATGCTGAAGCAAGGCTGTTCAGGTGCCTGGAGAGAAGGAAGCCCACTTGAAGAAAACCAAGGTGGTAAGAAAAATCTTTTCATTTTCTGAAGACAATGATGGGGGGAAGGGAAATCAGAAGTACCCCACATAACTCTGGATTGGTGTGGACCCAGCTGACTCTAGAATGGAAAGCTGGACCATGAACTGGAGCTAGCCCTGGAGCAGGATTTGCACCACCAGTTTAGCTCCACTAGCATTCAGATTAGCTGCAGCTAACAGTACAGGTAGAGCAGGGACCACCCTGCAGTCACTTCAGTGGCTGTAGCACAGGTTACAGCAGTGACAGCATGTTTTAGCTTCAGGTTGTGCCCTGGGCTTCCCTTGTAATGCACACCTGGAGAGGTACCCAGCTGGCAGCCTTCTACAACAAGGTGATGGGTGATGTTGTTTCTGTTAACTTTAGAATGGCTTTTCATAGTATCTATCTCCTGTAGCATCCATATAGACACGCTGATGGCAGCTTGTCAGTCGATAGACAGGCTAGAGAGACAGTCGTGGATTGAAAACTACCTGAGCATGGTGATCAGTGGCACAGAGTCCTGTTACAGACCAGTCCCGAGTGGTGGAACCCCACATTTAGTACCAGGGCCAGTCCTGTTCAACATCTTCATTAATGAATGACCTGGATGATGAAGCAGAGCAAAGCCTTGGGCAAGTTTGCCGATGACACAAGATTGGCTGATGCGGCAGAGGGCTGGGCTGCTGCTGGAGACCATCCGACTGGAGAAGTGGGCTGGTGGGAACCTCCTGAAATTCAGCAAGGGGCAGTGCAAAGCTCTGCACCCAGGGAGGAGCCACCCCAGGCACTGAGGGCCAAGTGGCTGGAAAGCAGTGCTGCAGGTAAAGCTCTGCGGGTTGTTTGAGGCAGCAACACAGAGCAAGGCCAACACAGCTGCCACAAAGTTGCTTAAGGGAGTGGATGTTCTCTCATAATACAAGGAGGGAGTGAGAGGGCTGGGACTTGTTCAGCCTGGAGATGAGAAGGTGACAGGGAAGGACTCTCACCCACGTGTGTAACACCTGGTGGGCACACAAGGAAGATGGAGACAGACACTCCTCTATGTTACCAAATGAAAGGGTATGAGACAATGGGCACAAACTGGTACAAAACATTCCTTTTAACCGTCCACCCACCCCCAGAACAGGTTGTCCACAGGAGCTGTGGAGCCTCAGTAAGTGAAGATGCTCAAGACCCAATGAGACAAAGTTCTGGGCAACCTGCTCTGACTGCCCCTACCCTGAGCACAGGGTGAGGTTTGGACTTGGTGACTGCAAGAGGTTCTTTCCACCCTGAAGCAGGTTTAGATTAACTGCTTGGGGATCTGTCTATAGAACTGCATCTATGCGTAGGTATATATCTATAGAGAGGGAGGGAGAAGCTTTTAAGTTTCCACTAGTTTCCAGTTTGAGTCTCTCGGGGCCCCTTTATCTGCTGGTTTTGAAGCTTTCTTTTTTTCCTGATGCAGCATGCTCACTGTTCAAATAGAGGAAGATATTTTCCAAAATAATTGAAATATTTTACCAGTTTGGTTTCAGCTGTGCAGCTCTGGTTTTGTGGGTGCTGCCCAAACATAAAATAATAAAATCCTAGTTTCAAGTTAATTTTTTTTAAAAGGACACTCAGTTAAGTAATGCTTTGAGTGAGGCTATTTGTAATTGTATTTTCATCATCCCTTAGGGGTCCCTGCTTCAAGCCCTTAAGTATTACATTCAACAGTTATCTGCTTCCTTAAAGCCTTTTAGGGAAGGTATTTCATAAGTTCCACAATGGCAACCCCCAAAAAATAGCATCATCCTTTTCCCAGACTCTTTACCTATGGAAAGAACACCCTTCTCCACTTGAGGAAACAATGAAGAATACAGCAAAACCACAGTGTTTGACATCTGGGTTCTTAAGAACTTCTTTTATTAGTGTAGTTTTCACGATTGCATAGTTTGCAAAATAAAGTTGTAACAATTAAATGCGGTGTCCTCCCTGTGACCGTTCTGTTCTAACCCCCTGACATGCCCAGCGATGTGAATTTGCACCACACACCAACCTGACTGAAAAGGTCCTTTTCAATGGCAAGTTTAAAGTCTAACAAACCAAGAAAATTCCAGTAAGTTCAAATTCCATTGCCAAAGGAAGTTGTTAGATATTCCTTTGTAATGGAGTCCACACAATCCAAATCATGAAATCCAAGATTTTTCCAACAAAAAAAAAAAAAGGTAGTTTAAGTGACAGAAGAAAGCTGATCAGACTGCTTATTGCAAGGTAAATTCTTGTAAATATTTTAAATGCTAAAAACCTCAGCTATACGAAAAATCATTATTGATTTTGTTTCAGCTTGTGCTTTTCAAAAGTGGTTGCTGAGCTCCTCTCAACATGAGCTGTGAGTTACCAGGAGACTACCTGGTGAGGGATGGGTCACACTGTCATCCTAAGCGAGGAGCGGTGGGGGAAGGAAGGGTAGGAGAACGCTGGGATTACAGACTGAATCCTCCTGGTCATCACCAACATCAACCAAACGCCTTTTCAACTGGTTCAGTCCCACGGTGTCAGATGACTCAACAGCTCTGATGCAGCATCCAAATCACCCCTTGCTTGCAGACAACCATTTATTCAGGTGCTTACCAGGACACTGAGCAGCTGGAGAAGGAGATGCCACCTCTAACCTCCTCCCAGCAGAGCCCCTCTGAGAATCAGGACTTGCTAAACACCTAGCCTGCAACTCAGCTGCTTCAGGAACATGCAAGAGACACGAGCCACTGAGATCACCACCGCATGCAGCATGTGCTCCACAAGGGCACATGAAGCCAGAGGAGAAACCTTTGCTGGAACACGCCTTCATTACTTTGCCAAGCCCGGAGAGGCAAACCTCCACCTGGCATTTCCACACCTGTCACAGCCCATGAAGTGAAACTTTGATTATTGAAGCAAACTGTAAAACACATGGGCTACTATGTCCATCCTTTATTTGCGGCTCTGCATTATAATGATTACAGGTCGACTTTCATGAACTGTACAAGCAGTAAAAGGCGGCCAACTATGCTTTACATCATTTTTTTCACACAAAGCAAATACAGAAATATCCAATTGCCTAATTTTCTATTTAAAAAAATTTCTATAGGCACAAAGCAGAAGAATGTTGGAAAAGAGAATCAAGGGAAGAGGTATGCATAAATAAAGAAGTACTTCTTACATCAAAAATGTCCCAAGAATCACAAAGTCTGCAGAAGCTTGGTTAATCAAATACTGCAGTACTGATCTCATCAGTATAAAAGTGAAAGAGCTTTAGTTCTGTAATAAAAATTCAATTTATTTTATTTTCTTTTGGAGAGAGGGAGGGAAAGAGGGTGGAAGGAAGGTGTAAGAGAAGGAAGGGCAAACTTTAAAACAGCAGCCAGTATTAGGAAGGGCAGTAGGAGAGGTGAACAGGCACATTGGAACCATGGGAACGTGTAAATTGACCACTGTCAAACCAGTGTAAATTTCTTGGTTTCTCATGGAAAACATTTTATCCACATATTTTCCTCCCAAACATATATCCAACACTGTCTTCAATATAGGACTTTGTTGGTAACTATTAGAACAGGAAGAGTGCGTTTATTCCTGCCTCCCCATTGCTGTAAAAAGTTATCTAGATGATTTCAAACACTTTCTTCAGCTCTACAATAAGCTGCCAGTCAGACTTCTGCATTTCATCCCTGAACCAGTCCTTCAGAGCATCGATGGACTGACGGCTGATCTGTAACACAAGACAAACACGTATTAATAATGGCTGAAGAAAGGGCACCAGTTTGCACGGTGGGAAGGCTCCTTCTAATCCCAGTTTTGCTTCTGATCTGCTGCATGATCCATCCCATCCCTTTCCCTTCCTTCCTCCTCATGTCCCTTACCTGGTCTTCAGAGACTGCAGAAGCACAGACCATCTTGCAGTGAGTTAAAGCCTGCAACCCGAGAAGATCTGCTTCCCCCAGGAGCCCACAGCACCATCACCACCTCCCAGGCCTGGCATCTCCACCTGGGAAGCCCCTGTGGCTACTTGCCCCCTGTTCACAGGGACAAGCCCCCAGAGCATGTGAGTAGCAGGGGGCATCTCCCAACATGGTAACTAAAGCAGTTGGATACGTGGAGAGCTGTGGCTTTGCTTCTGACAGCAGAAAACTGAGCAAGGGCTCATGTCCTCCTCCAAGCCCGGCATTCCAGAATTGGAGCAACTGAAGTATTGCTATTATTGCCCAATTTCAAAACCAAGCAAACACAGTGATGCTGTAGTGCCGCGGGGGAGTGCTGAGCTGCTCTGAGCACCAGCTGCATACACCCCTATGCAAATAGCTCATGGAGCATTTTACCCTCTCGGGTGCGATAAGCCGCAAGGTATTTTTAGCTGCGGTGCATCATTCCTTCTCTTGAGGGGCAACCACTAACAAACCTCAAAACAAGGGGACAGGGAAACTCGGCTGAACTGCGCCACACACCAACCACGTTGAGTGTCTGCCAGTCTGACAGAAGGTTCCTAGTGTATGTTTCTCAGGCTTCGTGCAACATTGCCCCGTCTCATAAGCCCCCTCCAAAAAGGCAGGCTGCTCTTACCTTGCTGACGAGGATATCTGTTGCTTCAAAGTGTCGCCCGTACATTTTCGGTGATTCACCAGGAATAGGTTCTATTTTAACACATACTTCTTGGCCTTTTTTTGCCACCTCCACTGGCTTATGGTTTACTTCAATACTTGTAACTATTCCGATTTCAACAAACTGTAACACAAGGAAGAAGCTGCAGTACACATCCAGAACACCTCTGCAAACGCGCTGTTCTCTGAATTGCTGTTTATATCTACAGACTTGCTGGTAACGAAGCACTGAGCTATTGGAGCTGCCACCTCAGAAAACGCTGCACTGTGAGCACAGGGTACTGAAGAGGGCAGAGACATCAAGCCATCCATCTAGTTCATCTGGGCTATCAGACGTCAGGAGTTGACTTCCCCCCTTATTAGCTACCAGGAATGACAATTTTGCTCGTTTCTTCATATCACAATCCAGAAATTGCAGCGGGAGAGGGAGGGAGGTTGACTGGCAGGGTGCTGGGGCAGGCTGGAGGCTGTGGCCTCCTACGGGACTCAGCCCTGCTCCAGCAGAGAACAGCACGACAGCTGGTCACCAGGAAAGAGACTCCATCTACAAGTCTGAATCCCATCTCCTACCAAAACTCTGCACACCAGGGAAAGGCGTGCGTGCGTCTCCTGCCGCATCACCCCAGGAACTACCGAGGCAGATCAAACGCCCCCTGAGAAGAGACGCTTACTTACGTTTTTGCTGGGTACACACATGGGCGTCCCCTGCTTCACCTGGCCGGCCTCCACCACCACACCCATCACTATTGGGTCACGAGAGTTGAAAATGAACTGAGGGAGTATTTTCATCTTGCAAGGAAATACTGCTATATGCCTGGAAGTTGACAAAGAAAAGGCGTTTTGAAAGAGGTGTTGGAACAGTGTACACATTAACAGCGCTGCCTTCTCCCACACTTCTTGGGTGTTTATTCCAGAGTGTCGCTTGGGGAGAAATCAAGCAGGAAAAAACTCTTTTCCAGTCTTGCTACTTCTAGTCAATACTTGATCTTCAAGAACTACAGGAAACAATAGTCAAGCACAGCCAGCATGGATTGTATTTTGACTGGCTTGGGCAGTCAGCTAAGACCAAAGGAACAGTAATTTCACAGTATAATTATAGTCTCAGAAGAGCACAGGAATAGAAATGTTATTGCCTCAATCCATCACAGGGACTCCAAAAATTCAAGATCTTTGTGAAGTGAAAAATATGTTCAAAGGCTGAGGCATACAAAGGCAAATTTGGATCGATACGAAATGAAATACATTTTCTTTTATTTTGTCTGTCCTTACTTCATTGAGGATCAGCCAATGACTCAATTAATTTTGGCTCCCTATAAATTCTTAAATGATTGCATATTCACATTACTGCCGTCAGAATTAAGCTCTATATGTTGGAATTGCATAAATATGAAACAACAGAATCCAGATCCCTTTCGTTTTGTTTTCTTAACTCTGCAAGACTAACCCATCTGTCACAGACTAGGAACAGAAGCCAAGTACACAAAGCCAGCCATAGTAAGAACACTCCGTATTATGTGATAGTTTTAGCTAAATCTTACAACTGTTTCCCAGCTCTCACCCTGGTGAGCCTAATCCCAGATGTAAACAATTTAGAGTGGAGTTATTGTCCTATCCTCTTCCTCCTTTCCTTCCTTCCCATCAGAACTACGTGCTAAATAATAATATGGAACCAAGAAGTTAAATGCGATTTCATTTACAGTAAGACAATTAAGAGACACTGTTATTTGGGAAACATCCAGGATGGGATTGCTTTTACTTACTTGAATTCCTCTTGTTTCTGCTTTTTGTAGTCTTGTCTATACTTTGTGAAGGCATCAAATAAATGATAAATTATTTCAGCGCTAAAAATTCGAACTCCTAAACTATCGGCCATTTCCTGTGCGTCACGTTCAATCCTCACATCGAACGCTAGAATGACTGCGTATCTGGAAGTAAAAATCAGTCAAACAGTTTACTAGACGGACCACAGAACCCGAGCTAAGGAGGGGGCATCCCTGAAACACCCCCACCCATTTATCAACACCCTAAAGCAGAGAAGTTACTTACTGCGGGTCGTGCTCCAACATCACCGATGCCTTCATAACGTCTTTTTTATGGACGGGACCTATATTAATTCCTGAATACTGTTGAAGAGGAAAGCCACACAAATCAGTCACTAATCTTTCTCAGCCCAAAGGAAACAGTTACGAACTAAACTGTAGAAACAACAGCATCAGATACAGCCCAGAAGTACTTACTGGCACTTCTGATGTTTTAAGAAATTCAAGTAATGCTTCTAAAGAGCCTAAAGTAGAAGCCTGGACATAAACACCTTTCTCTTCTAACTTGATTGCATTCAGTGTTTGCTTCAGTTCATGTATTAGTTCATCCTTTAGGGAGAAAAAAAGGAAAAAAGGAGAGGAAAAAAAAGCAAGTTTTAGTTCTATTGTTACTTATGCCTCAGGGTACAAAGTTTTTCTGTTGTAAGCTGCTGAAAGCAGGTGACAGCCGTACCGGTAGGTACCAACTCACGGACTCACAGCATAGGTCACACACAGCCCCGTGACACGCTGCTGCTTCCATCTGGCATTGGAAAACTCTGAACTGAACTAGACTCGGGGATTTTGCAAGGCGGCCATCATATAACAGAAAGCAGATACCCATCTTGGGAGTTAGTAACATTTCACTGCAGAATAGACATTGCCCTCCCCAGTGCTCTAAGTTTCTACTGGTGGGACTGGCTGAGTGAAACACACGCCCCACGGCCTGTGGCAATAGCTCTGGCTGCCTAACTGAGCATCAGCAATAAAAACAGACACCCCTAAAACTGTGAGCTGGACTCTGAATGCTCTTTAGTCCTAGGTACAAAACAGAGAATACAAGAGAGAAGTTTCAGAGAAGTTAAAAAAAAACCAACCCATTTTTTAAGAGGCCATGCCTTTTAGACCACTCAGTCTTTGCCAGATGAATGGGTGATGCCATTTACTTTAAGCCCTCACATCTGCTACTCATACACTTTACATACATACTCATATGTACCCAGAAATAAAAGGTATGTGTTTGGAGGAGCTAAAAGATTAACCTCCCTTTAGGGACAAAGATAAGTAGACAGAAGGCTAAAGTATAACTATGGTTACAAATAAACTATCAATCTGTGAGTTTCCTTTTTAAACTCACTTCCTGATGTTGGAAAACGGGAACATCTCATCTCAATTTTGGTTTTAAGATAGCTGCGTTCTTTCCTTTGCCATTTTTAAAGTGTAAGTCACAACAGGAATTTGCTACATGAGTCTTGAATCAGTTTTACAATTACGGTAGTTTGAGGAACTCCACTAGCAGGTATTTGCCTAATATAATTTAATCAAAACACATGCATAAATTACTGCAAGTACCAAATCTGTAATTAACATATAGTCAAACTATGCTTATGATAATTGTTTTCAAACCTTATTCTACCAGCAGGGACACCCCAGCAAAGTATCAGGGAAAAGCTAAGGGTCAAGATACTGAAAGCTTCACCACACTAATGCTTCATCACGTGGCTACAGCATGTTACTGTAACATATGTTACATGTAATATATGACATGTAGATTATTTTAAAACGCAACCAAAAAAAGCAGGTTACTCGCACACTGAGCTCTCAACATCTGAATGAGCTTCATCACCACAGAACTCATGTATGTCTTATTTCAGCATTAGCCATCTCACCTTGAGGACTGGGACTTCATCCTCTTTATGAGCTACAAGCAACGGCAAACCGGCCAGTGTTTTTTCCAAATCCTTCCCAAGAATCTTCACACCTTGAGCAGCGACGACCTCTTTGTGCTTTTCATACTGGTTCTGAAAAGGAGAAGACACAATAGCAATGAGTTCATGGAGATGCTACACAGCAACACAAAGCAGCGTGGAGCAGCTACAGAACTTGCCACCAGCCAGCACAGCAGAGTGTGACAGTGAAATCCAGCAGCTCCCATCTTTCATCAGGGATTTTCTCTACCTTGCGTTTGCATGTTTCAGTCTGCTCCTCTCCCTTCAGATACCCACCTTCCCCAAGGGGGACAGGGTAGAAGGAACCATCTGAAAACAGAGGTGGCCAAAAAGAAAAAGACCAAGCAGTGATAGGCAGCTGCTCACTAAACAAAAAACCCACAAATCCAGGCCCATAGAGAACTATGGGGAAGATGCCAACAGCTCAACTGAAGCACTAAAGCTCAGTTGATACGGCCCAAGGCTCTGTGAAGGAAGAGCTGTCTCATTCTCCCACTGGAGACCTGCCTTCTCCTGTACGCAGTTCCATGCTTGATTTCCCAGGTGCTCCTCCCCACCCAGGGGAACTTCAAAGATCTCTCCTCACTCAGGGCACAGCTCTAAGGGCATCACAGAAGCAGTTATTTCTGAAGACCTTTAAATTGACGTTGGAGGGATTTTCTGGTTTGTTTCTTCATTTCGTTTAGAAGTTGTCTCAGCCTTTTCTTGAAATCACAAGGCAGCTTCATTCCTCAGCAAGCACTTTGTTCCTGCAAGCCTCAATTCTTTAGCCCTCCACCCCAAAATTTGGGTCTTACTTCAAGGGTGACAATTCCCCACAGACAGGCTGAATCGAAATATATCCTGACTGCCTGCATCAAAAAAATGCAGCTCCCCTAGATCCACTTTCTCAGCTAAGGATTCCCAAATCCAGTTGGGATTGTTGCTGGTGCCCTATACCCCATCTCCCACCACAGTGCAGAAACTCATCTGAAGATCTTGTTGAGAGGAACCTGTGATCTGTTCTGTTGCTATTCAGTCCCACATAAAAAAAAAATACCCTTCAGTCTCGTAAGACTGTGGCACTCCAGTTTATCTTCTGCTTTGAATAAAGGGAAGCAAACAGACAGAAATGCTTTCAATGCATTCCTCATGGAACCAGAATATATTCAACAGCTTCCAACAAAGTAGAGAACATAACATAAACGTCAGTTTTCCTTTTGCTGCTCTGTAGCCATTATCAAGTTCTGACTGTAAAGCCGCTCTCCAGAGCGGGAAGCCTGACTTAGATTCTCCAAGGCAAGTGTCCTACCCCACAGGTGATGAGACTGCCATACACACAAAGCCAAAGAGTGGCTCTTGTCTTCCTATTTAAAGCAGGCCAGGAAGCCCTTCCTCAGGCTCCACATCAACATCAATACTGCATCCTTCAGCACCTCTGAGGCCACGATGGTCTCACAACAGAGAACCAACCAAGGCAGAAAGAAAACACCAACATCAACCCAGGCCCAGCAATTATTAGTACTACTTTACGAGGTTTCACGGTTTCTAAGTTTGCAGAAAGGAACTCGACTAAACACTAAGGACTACAGCGACCTGCAGGGGGACAGTTCTCCAATGAAATGAAGCACACCACAGCTGTTATGGCCTTAGATTAGGACCCCCACACTAGTTTTCCACCTCTAAACCAAACATTTAAAGCCTGTCCTATTACATTCACCTAGCATGGTTGTCTTTGCCTTAAGCAAACCTGTGCACTTACTTCTTCCCTTTTAAACGGGAAAATCAGAGCAGCTATTTTGATCACCTTTGAAATATATGTATTAATATTAATGTATGTATTAATGTATTTATAGTCTTTCATTTCTGTGGCTCTTCTCTTCCTTTCATGGAAAGCAATACAGGCAGGATCTCAAATTCAGTATCTCTCCCCAGTCTATCAAGAGTAGGGCAGCAAAACCTCCAACACCACCTGAAAGTGACAGAAGGCTGCAGATTCTACACAGGTCCTGGTCATCACCACTCACCAACTACTCAGATTTGAGAAGAGCAAACAAGTGAATTTCTAAGCATGTAAGATTTTTGTTATTAAAAAAGCCCACTTCTACTAATAACATGTACTTTAACTCAGAAGTCACTGTACTAGTAGACTGCAATTTGCATCGAAGATGGGTCTCTCCCTCTCACACAGCCACAGGTTTGAATCCCTCATTTAAGCAAGCCCATCTCGCCCTGCCAGGCGACTCCTTCATCCTTTTCTTTGCCGCTGTTGGAACAGACACACCAACGAACGTACCAGTACATTCACTAAAACACTGGACGTGCACCATCTTCTCCTTTAAGTCATCCTCAGATACTGCTGATATAACTGCACTCTACTACATTCTCATTTTTTATAAAAACTTTAATTTTTTTTCTATTTCTAAATCTTCTGTAAGTGTCAATACACTAGCCAGTTTCCATACCTTAACTCGTAGCTCCTTCATAGGAGGAGGTAGCAGAAGACCTCTAATCTGAGTTACTATGGGACCTTCTACTCCAGGAACAATAATCGTGTCTCCTTCTTTTAGGCGTCCATTAATCAAAATAACATCTATGGTGGTGCCCATGCCTGGCAGTGCTTTAACCTGGATGAAAGGGGGGAAAAAAAGTTACTCCTTATTTAAGTACTTCAAACACACCTTTTTTACTAGAAGGATGGGGAGAAATTTCTAGATGAATTTCAAAGAACAGCTGCTGAATTACCTCCATGACTTGAGCTCTCAGCTCCTGACACTCAGCCAGTCTCTTGGTCAGCATAGTTTGCGTTAGCTCAACAAGAAGAGCTATCAGACTTCCCATGCCATCCCCTGTGTGAGCAGAGGTAGGTACAAGAGAAACAAAAGTGCGGGGATCCTTATTCTCATAAAACAAGGCAGCGTTCAAGCCCTGGAATCAGATCAATAGTTATACAGGGAAAAACATCCATATGCATCAGTATTAACAACAACATTCAACTTCAATCGATTACTATTACGTTTTTAAAATCCCATTTTTTTAAAAAAACATTGCTATTGACATTAAGCTATGGAACACGAAGCCTCAATCCCCTCTTGGAAGCAGTATGGGATAACTCCACAAAGCTAATTACCACATCTAGCTTCTAGACAGCATTCTACGGCCCCAACAGAAGTTCCCAGAACTGATGTGATTCATGCCCTGCCAGCATCCAAGGGAACAAGAGACAGATGGGATTCTCTCAGGCGATTCCCAAAGAGAGAAAGAATAGGGACAGAAAACTTAATCTGTTATTCACCACTCCATTGACCACACACAGCAATTAGCTGCTACTTTTCTCCAAACTAGCACTCTAAGGATAGAGCAGCTAAAAGAGATTAATTTCACAATAACAAAGTTCAGTTTATGAGAGGTAAACAGCAATGTGTCAGAAGAGATGAGACAATTTTCTTTGTATTTCAAGTTGTTTTGTGGAAAGAAAAACAAAAAAAACACAAAAAAACACACACCCACCCCCACAAACCATAGCACCCACCCACCATCTTTACTATCACTTTTGTTAACCAAAGAACCTTGAATATTCCAGCCTACCTGTTTTGCAAATTCCACTATGATAGCTTTTGCACGTTCTTCAAATTCATCTTTTGTATTCTTTTTCTGCTTCTTTAAGGTGACAGCTACATCTGTATCTGGACTTTTTTTCCAGTCATATAACCTATCAATCTTGAAAATACAGCAATATGTCATCTTATGTGGCTTAATAAAGGGCATCTTTATGCTTATGCCACATCATCCGAGAAAAATACTTTACCAGCCAACATAGCTAGCCATTTATTTGCTCCAGTAATCAAATTAAATATTTTTATTTGCTGTAGCTGCTATATTTATCTGTGTTTATGTATTTACCCAGTGTTGGACAGTATTTCACAACAGTAATATTATTTCAGGTTTAAAAAATGCAAGCTATAGTAATCTAGGTTCATATGGGATAAGTTTATATACATTAATTACATCAAGCTTAAGGTAAAACATTCAGAAGAGACCCACATCTAGCTTCACACACCCAAAAAAACAAATGAAGGGTTGTGGGTTCTTTTGAAAAGAGACTGTACTAGTTTTACAAAGAACTTCTAAAATTTACTTCTAAAATTGGTGAATTTGGACCTTTTCCCATGTTGCTACAGAGAAGGGATGGCTTTGAGGTTGTTCAAAAGACAACTGCAGACTCCAGAATAGTTCCCCAAGTAAGTTTTCAAAGCCAGACGACTTAGTCCAAGAAACCGTTACATTTGCTGTACAAGTCAAAACTACATCTCTAGAAAATGGATTATAACCTGGTGAAGTGATAGAGCTATAACCTGGAATTTGAGAACTTTTGGCTATTTAATCTTGGGCTCACTGTGGACCTTACCGTCTCTCTATCCAATAGTCTTTTTTTAAAACAGTTGGTTTTCAGCAATGAGATAATTGCCTCCTCAGTTCCAACCACCTTAAATCTTAATGCTCTTTTTGTTTTTTAAAGCATACAGCAATTTCTACACCGCACATGAGTACCCTTCTGTAAGTTCTCTGTCAGCATGTCAGATAGCATCCAAAGTCATTGGACACAAGGAAATTCCTTATTATAATTTCTATAAGTAATGAACAAACACGTAAGTCATCACAAACAGCCAGTGTAATTTCTCATGTACAGGATTTCTAAGAACAAGGCTGAAAATAACTGGCTTTGCTATTTAATAATGCAGAGCCTGAAATACTCCCACCAGTGATCAACATATTACTGTCCCGTGGGCTTAAAATCCAGCAGTTGCCTTCAAGTCCAGCTAACAAGTATCAGTAGCTAAAATGAAGTAAGACTTTTCAACATGAAGCTTGTCTTTCCATTTCATCAGAAAATGCACACAAATCCATGTGAGTAGGTGCAAGAAAGACCCACAGCAAAAGTGCAACTTCCAGAAGTGTGAACCAGATATGGAAGTGGCATAAGGTAAGGAAACTTATCAGTAAGGACTCCAAGAAGAATGAACAGATTGTTCTGCAAAACTTCTGTACAGCCATTGGGGTATCAAGGACACGAAATATGCAACATCGAGGATCTAAGAACCACTGCTTCAGATTTTATACAAACAATTCAAGTTCATGGAAGAAAAGAGAAAATTGGCAGACATCAAATACATTATTAGAGTGAAAAGCTGTCTTACCTTGTTGAGAGCTACTATAAAGGGACATTTCTTAGATTTCAACAGATTTATCGATTCAATTGTCTGGGGCTCCAAACCATGCATGATGTCAACTACGAGTATAGCAATATCACAAAGCGAGCTTCCTCTATTTCTTAGATTGCTGTGACAAAAAGAGAAAAACCAAAATGAAAATCAGTCATGTATGTAGCAACAGAACTTTAATGAAAACACCAAATACCATGTCAAACAACATTTGACCAATAAAAAGCTAAAACTAATAAAGTTGTTATTTTTCCCCTCAAATATAAACCATATTAAAAAAAATATTCAAATCACACTCTGTAAATTCCATTTAACAAAATATTTTAGAACATGTGTAAGCAAAAATAAGAAATTACTGTTATCCCAAGGGTTTTCCTATCTTATATATTTTTAAAAGTTAAGATACGTTCTGATTTTTTTTTCTGAGTGAGAACCAAGAAGGTTACACTTACATACAGGAGCGCAAAACCTGAACAAGATGGTTTAGTGTTTATTTAGTATTGTATAATAAGATCATCAGACATCTTTGGTGCCAAACAAAACCTGGCTAGAAGACGAAGAGCTGTTAGTTGGATGATGCCAAGAAAGTGACCAGAACATTACCAAGTGCCCTAAGACCTGGCATTTCAGTGCTTGCAGAGGTTTATGTTTAAGAATATCACATCAGAGTCTTAATCTTTCTCTTTGGGGATTTCACCCAAACACTACCCTCAGTGAGTACAGTTGTGAAGACCATGTTTTATACTTAAAAGTTAATTTAGTGGCTTACCTGCACGACAGTGGCATTCCTAGACTGTGTATGAGCTCTGCTAGGAATCACCTGACTTGTGCAACTCGGTTACCTTAACTGGGACACTATGAAATGGAGGCTAAAATTTGTTATAATTTCTCACAGCAGAGTACTTAGGTCACCCGAAATCCTCACCTTTTCTTCTCCAGGTACATTCCTGCTTCCATCTTTCCACTTACACTAACTACTGAGTAGTTACTTACATGCTTTTTCAGATACTCACAGCTCAATTATCATTAAGACAGAAAATTAATCAAAGGTCAGCAATTAACCAGACATAAAAAGGACTTTGTTAAAAATATATCCGGATGCCTTAGCCATCACTTCTGGGAAGTACTGCATTGTGAGAAAATATTACCTGAAAGACTCGTGTCCTGGAGTGTCGATTATCAGCATGCCTGGAATTTTTATGTTCTCTCTGTCAAACTAACATTGCAAAATATTAGTCACATTGTAAAGATTACACAAGTAAAATAAAAAACCCCTAAGAGCTGGCAGCATTACTGATCGCCTTCACTTCAAAAACCCAGATAAGTATTTTAAGAAACACCAGCAACTTCCATAAGTCAAATCAGTCAAAGCTCATTTCAATATACATTAAAAAAAGAAGATGCTGCACATTCCCCTAGGTATCAAGTGGCCATAAGCTCTGCTAAAATTTGTAAGACAAGGCAGAAAAAAATAGGGGAAAAAAAAGGAAAAAGTAGTTCAGGCTAGTGAGGTTTATCATCCCTGTCTTGAACACTTCCTCCTCCTTGCCACTGACTTCAAATTTTTAATAAATTTAGTAAAACCTTGAAAAAAGCCACCACTACCAAGGTTTTTCAGTCAGCTGCTGCTGCAAGCAAAATAGGATACAGCATCCAAAACAAGAAACATAGCACAGTTACTATTTCCACAACTCAATAAAATTCACCACCAAGGAATTGGCCGAATTTCAACACACACAGTAAAAAGGTAAGTTTCAAAAGTCTCAATTTACAATCAAAACACTGACAAATAAGTAGTTTATGTGCACATGTATACTGTCTAGAACAGAGTATTACTGTACTTTTCTGAAGAAGTGGCAATGCATTAGCTGAAACCAAGTATACCAACTAAACTTAAAAATGAGACAGACTCCCCTTTTGGGTGGGAGGAGGGGAAGAATTTAAGAACAATCAACCCCAATATTAGAGATGAGAGGAAAAGAACATCTCCTCGTCAGGAAATCCCACAAGGCCTTAACTAGCTTACATTTAATTATTTTTTTTTAAAAAACAGTCTTCGAAGTGCTATAACTTACATTTTTCACCATCTTAGTTTGCTCATTAATAGCTTCAAGGGGAACGTTAGTTGCACCAATCTGCTGAGTGATACCACCAGCTTCACTGTCCTGTACATGAGTATGGCGAAGCTAAAGACAAAAAAAGACCAGAAACACTTACGTGTAAGAGACTGAAGTCATGTCTTTGAGTACACTTTTAATTCTTTCTCTTTTCAACCAAAAAACCCACATGCATAAACAAGACGTACAGGCAGCGCCTTCACATTCCACATCTTACCTTATCTAAAATTTTGGTCTTGCCTGTGTCTACATGCCCCAGGACACAGATAACTGGTGCTCTAAGCTTTTCAGTGTTCGTATTTTTGCTGTTTTCAGCTCGTCGCTTCTATGGAAAGAGACACATAAAAATTGGTAAATATAAACCAAAAACCACAGCTCACCTCTTTATTACAAACATAAAACACAGCTAACTGTGGGACTTAAATTTTCAAGGCAATTTAAGGTCTGTAATCCCTCGTTTGGCAAATTACAACAGCTAAGGGGGTTTTTGTTTGGTTTTGGTTACAGTCTAGTAGGCTAAGTTATTATATCCAGTAACATGGAGGTTTGTTGATGGCGCATTCTGAGGGAGGACACTAGCAGCCACAAAAAATGTTGAACATTTTGGAAGTGTATCTTTTAAAACTCTGAAATACCTATCTGAAAAGGATAATAATAGCCTCTTTCTCCAGGAGGGGAAGAGGTGGAGGGGAACAACACTGAAGTGCACATTCTTTGTGAACAAGTGGTCTTAATTAACCCAATTTCTGGGCCTGCCTAAATATTAGTCATGACACGACCATCACTTTGACAAATACAATTAAAAGGCCTTTCAATGAACTGAAGATGAAGTTGTTATTTATACAACACGAGAGTCCAGCTGTTCAAACAGCACTGTATCTTAGTACCTCAATTCTCCGTTTAGCTTTGTCATAAGCACGCTCTTCCTTAGTGCGGTCATCATCAGAGTCGTACTCGGAATCAGAGCTAATTTCCTTGCTGAGCTTTTTTTCCATAGATTGTTTTCCAATAGCTTGGGAGTCTGCCTCTCTCTCATCTGAAGTCTTTTCATCCTCATCTTCACTCCCTTCACTATCTTCAGATTCTTCACTTTCTTCTTCTTCTTCCTCGTCCTCATCTTCGTCTTCCTCTTCCTCCTCCACTTCATTTTGTTCTTTGACTTCAATGTGGACAGGTTTGCTCTCTGTCAAAAAAAAATAAATCTAAAGTAAAAATTCTGTATTTAATTCACAGTTGTGGGGGAGAGGGCAACAAAAACAAAAAGCAGAGAGACTACTACAGAAGAGTGAGGACTGAGAGCAGGTTCCATTCAAGAAGTGCCAGTCAAGATAATTTTTCAACTTTCAATACAAAACCAGTGTTTCGTGTTCGGAGCTGCTGACTTGTGTTTAGAATCTGTACAAGCAGAGTGAGTTTGGGGTGTGGGGAAGAATGATGTTATCAGCACACGCTTGACGTCATTTGTGCATATTCAGATAAAGTGATATTCTTTAAAGCTGTCTGCACTAAAGCTGTCTGCACTTCATAAAGGAATGAACCTACTAACACCTTTAAACAGAAAGCCAAAATTCTACAAATTCACCACAATATGGATTCGGTGTATTACTGATCAGGAATGTACATTTAAGCAGAAGTAACAATGGGAAAAAGTGGTCTCCTCTACATCTGAACACCTCTTCTACACCTTCAGGTTTTCGTAGACTGTTCAGAGAAGATTAATATTTTTCAGAGGAATTCTTCAGTAAGCAAACAAAAACAACTCCCAAAAAGCAATTTTCTTTCTTTGAAAGCTTCCCATTTATCATACTTGCAAAATCATACAAGACAAGCTAATAAACACACTTTAAAGCCATGCATTCTCTTCCTTACAGAACTGCTAGGAGGCTCACTGCTCTTAGAGATTTGTTACTTTTCTTTGATAAGCTGGAAGTCCCTCAGCTTAGTAATAGACTAAATCTACTTCCCAGGAATGCACTTTTTCTGGATCACATTGGCAAGTCCTTCAAATACAAGCTGCAGGAAGTGGGATATGACATCCTCCCCAGGACAGAGGCACCAGACTGAAAGAAGGCTTCCGAGAAGGTGAGCCGCCCTTGAATCTACAAGTAGAACACTCTAGCGCCACAGGAACACACTTGTGCCGAAACAGAATCCATACTGCTATATATGCATGCACATAAAGAATTACACTTCAAAGGACATGTGCTGGAAGAATAGGGCTGAGCTAATGAGAAGATACTTGACAAATAGTCTTTGATCTCAAGAAACAATGAAGACAGATCACGGAAGCGCTAAAAACAGTAATCAAATCCTATTCAGGAAGACTCGCAGCAATAAGGCTTCCACCACTGCCACCACTTCCACAGCAGTAAGGCTTGTTCTACCACCAGAAGAAAACACCTGAGAAGTTATCCCTGCAGTCTTGTGCAGCTCTGGCTTCCCCAGAAACACTGCTGTTGGCTGCAGACGGAATGTGGGCTTTGGCACACACGTGCAGCTATGTGAATGTTCTGGCAATTCCTCCCTTTCTGCCACATCTGCCTCTCAAAAAAGCAGATAAAGAAAGCACCTAGAGCTTACTGTAACGCACACACACTAAGCTTCATACCGTCTTAGTCCCCCACTTCTTTGAGAACTTGTCTCAAAAGGTACTCTCCTAGATGTTGCCAGATTTGTATAGTGAAACTGTTAGGGCTTCATAACAGTTACCAGAGAAATACAGTATCAGGTAAAAAGTTTCCCACATGTGATTTAAGCACATATTAAAAGGAGATTTTTAGTCCCATAAAAATGGACAAAAAACCCCACCCCAACTGACTTATTTTAGGTGATAAGTGCACATATGAATATTTCTAAAGGGTCTTCTTGAGAAGTATTTGTGCAGGTTCTGAAAGCTCTGCCTTTGAGAATAGGATCTTACATCTGCTTCTTATCACACTTGCCTCACAATTTATCTAATGGGGCAGGGTGAGAATCCAAATACAGCATTGTTTTCTACGGTGTCCGTTTCAGCTAGGATAGAGTTAATTTTCTTTCTTGTAGCTGCTGTGTTTTGGATTTGGTATGAGAAAAATGTCGAGGAATGTTGATAACACATTATTTCAGTTGTTGCTAGGTGATATTTACATTAGTCAAGGACTTTTTTTGGCTTCCTATAGAATCTGAGAGGGAGCACAGACAGGACAAGCTGGCCAAAAAGGAATATTCCATGCTATAGACATCATGCTCAGTATATAAATGGGGGTTGGGCAGGGGTGGGCAGGAATCCAGGATCACTGCTCCAGACCAGCTGGGGACTGGCTGGGCAACCAATCCTCAGATGGCAAGGGCAACTTGTGTTGCATTACTTTACTTTGTATGTTCTTTTACCATTATTATGATTGTTATTTTCTCAACCCATGATTTTGAGATTTCACCCTTTCTCCTCCTTTTCTCTCTACCTTACTGGGTGGGGGATGCATTGGGAAGTGAGCAGCTGCGTGGTCCTAGTTGCCAGCTGGAGTTAAACAACAATGTACAGAAACAAAAGACTCAGCCCGAAGAAACCTCTTAATCAGATAAAAGCACCCATTTGGTATTTATGTGCCCACCTTTCTCTCCATCTTCATCACTAACCATAGCTTCCCAGTCATCCAAACCCCCATCTTCAGTTTCTTCTTCTTCCTCCTTTTCTTCTGAAATGGAGAAATTCAACGTTAAGGAAAAGAAAGAAACAGCCCAGCAACATACAACATTTTTAGGTGCACTTTCCTTTGACATACTGACAACTGCAACTTACAAGGTTCCTGCTACCATAGTTCTACCAAATTATCTCTGTGCTAGCACCTTTGCCTAGCAAAACATCTTTTTGGAAGACACAGCTAAATTACTCATCTAGTTCCTGTCTGCATATCATGCAAGTGCCTGCAAAATGCATGCCACACAAACCTCTACAGCAACCACCTTCCTTGAAAGGAGCTGCCCAATTAACAGTTAGCCACGTGTAACAAAGTGACAGAGAAGCAAACAAGTTACAGTATTATTTTTAATTAGTGAGAAAATAACAAATTGTCTATAAAAGGAACTTTTTCAGAGCTCTAGGTGACAAAACATAATTATACCATGGATTCCAGAAGCATTAAATATATTCATTTCAGCAGGAATTCAGTCAGATTTATTAAGAGATTACAGCTCTTAATAACAGACAAATGGAAAAATGCAAACTCTTAACCCTCTCCAAAAGAGGCATTAAATAATATATATGTTGCAGCACGTGGAGTGTCACGAAATTTCAGCTCTTTGAAATGAAGTGTAAGTTCCAGACTGATAGAATATTAACTGGCAACTAATGTTCTATCAGTGAGCCCTTCTCTTTCATGGCAATGGAATTGCTCCTTCAAGAGATAAGTCAAACTAGAATTAGAGCATACATTCAGTTTTGGTCTCAAAAAAGCTGGAAATTTTATAAGTATTTGTCTGACTTAAGAATAAGGGTACAGATTGAAATAGTTCATGCTGAGGAAGAAGTCCAGTGCGATGTGATTTTGTCAAAACAAGTAATACTGTGTACAGGCAAAAATGAGGGCAACAATCACTGGATATGCTAATACTCAGTTTGACAAGCTAACCCACATCCACTGCATCCAGCACTTGTGAAAGCAAAACATTTGGAATCAAGAATACAATCACTGTGAATATTGTGGCGTCAATGCTAGAAGCAGCGTATTTTCCCCCTGTCCCCACCTAACCACTCACAAAACAGCCTTTTAGAAAGCAAATGAAAAGTCAAGGGAGCTAATCACAAGACACTGAATGTACTTATTTGAGATAGCTGCCTAAACCAATTGAACACTGGAATCCGCTCAGAATAAGGGACCTTTACAGTCTCATTCTCACAGTTCATGCCTTTTTATTCCATAAAATTCCATCAGTTCCCCCCTTAGGAAAATAAAAAAAAAAACCTACCTCAAGAAATGATGGCCACTTGGCCCCCATTCAACAGGGTATGATACCTACCATGCAGTACCATCACACAGCCTTATTAAGGGTTTTAAGTTTATTAGCATTACTACTAACCTGGCTCTACTGGAAGAGGAATCTCTTCTTTTACTGGTGTTTCCAGTTCTACAGCATCTTCAGCTGGGGAAGTTACCTCCACACTTTCTGAAATTGCAAGAAAGCAAATTGGTTGTTACATTATTCTAAAGCACAAACCAACTTAGTTACACATGCAGCTTCACATTTAAGTTCTATTTTTAAGTTGTGCTGTTACACATACAACTTTTTTGACAAGCAAAGCTTTTCATATGAAATCTGAGTTTATTTAATACCAAACTAACTGAACTCCCACTTACTAAGCTAAAACAAAAGTCAGAGCACGTGGCCCATTTGAAAAACATTTGGCTTTCTAAGCAGTTAAACAGATTTACGTAATAGGTCAATTATTGGCTAAGGGGATTACTGTTGCCTTTGAACATTTAAAAATCCTTCACTTTCTTTAGAAGATGAGAGAAAATGAAGTAATACTAATGAACTACCCATTCTTACTCTACTGTGCCATATTAAAAAAAAAATATTTAAAAATCTCTCATACATTTTGGATAAGCACTATTCTCAATCCTTTACACACACTCTGTAAGTGGTAAGTAGCCAGATAACACTCATGTCGAATGTGGAAAAAAACAACCAACCAGCTAAATAACAAAATAAAAAAAACAATGCAAAGGGATTTTGTTTTGTTTAAACTAAGGAATAGTCTTGAGAAGAGCCTCAGCAATACACCCACAGACAAACCACAAAGTACAAAACCAAAAAATTCTGACACACTCTATGTCTAACTAATACAATAAATTATAAGTTTTCAAAAATGCAAGCTCTCTGAACTACTCATGCCCCACAAACTGGTTTTATACACAAGAAAACAAACACATTGTCTCCAACTTAAAAAACTAGGACCAATCCCCTTTTATCCTGGGACACCAACTTCAACCTAATTACAAGTCCTTATTACTTACACTACCTTGTATTTAACCTACATATGCACACAAAGCATTCAACCCCACATTCGTAAAAGGCCTTTACACCCTGTACATCTCCAACATCAAGAAATTCTAAAGAAAATACCCAGGTTAGGGGAAAAAAAAAAAATAACAGTCAAGTAGACTGCAAAACAAAGGACTAAGTGAGCAGTTTTCAAAACAGCTTTAGGACTCTAACACATCAGCACTTGCACACAGGGGCAGGGGTGTCAGAAGAACCTCAGAGGTACCCTGAAGTGGAAATTACTTTAGGATTAGCTGATTTATTCCACAAACACTTCCGGAAATGTGACTAATATACTAAGCATTCCTATATGCAAGCCACACCTTCTTTGTTTTCCGTCTGCTGCTGCTTCTTTTTCTTTTTGTCTTCATATATTGGCCTCTTCTTTGGCACAGAGTCTTTGGATGGCACTTCAACACCTGAAAAAAAAAAAAAAGATTTGTTAGAAAGAAAATCCAGAAGATTAATTACTAACCATAAGCTTTGGTTTAAATGAGAACACATTTTGCAGAATCGCCCTAAGGTGAAGGAAGGGAGAGATGGGAAGTAGGTTCAATGCATGTTTTATCCTTTTAAAAAGTCTGATATTCAAAAGCTGCAAAACTTGAGCAAAGTATAGTTCTTCAGATACTCTGAATGCTCTCAAAAAGAAGTCAGATTACTAATGAGAAAAAAAAAAACACAACAAAAAAAACCCCCAAATCAATCTGATCTTAATACTCCAGGTTTGAAGTCCTTACATAGGATTTCATGAACACGCATACCTCAAGTTTACAAGCATGTCAACCTAAAGTCTGTTCTGCTAGAACTCACTTAAAACCAGTCTGCCAGTTATCCTAGTTTTGGACAATGTGGAGCAGCTAAGAGGCACAGCTCTTCTTAAAAGCTGAAGGTTGGTCAGTAGATAGTATTTTGCTTTTTGCCCAGCTTTTTTGTTTGTTGGGTTTAACAACATAGATGGTTTTAGGTATTAAAATAATGCCAGGTTCAATTCATCAGCTTCATCTCCACCTCACCAGAAAGACAGCACTGTAATGTTGGAAGGGATTCAATTAAAAACAAAAGTTTGGTGCAAATACAATTTAATAATTTAATTACAGCTGCACCTTCTGAAACACTCAAAATTCCTTCAGGTACTGTATGATTTACAGTGTAGACGTGACAAAAATGCAATCGTGGCAGCACACAACTAGAAGGATTTAATAACAACAGAAATGACTGAAGAAAAATGGCCTTTGTGTATGTTTAAGAGCTCCAAACATTTTACTAGCTATAGAGATTCTTACCCTACCAGCAGAGTGTCAGATAGTGTTCTGTACAAATACAAAAAAAAGGATACTCAGCACCCAGGAATTTATTTCTTTCCTTAGCCACAAACAAGTTACCAGGAACAAACCAGGACACGGGCTTACAATACATCGGGTACATTTAAGTCATTGCAATGGAAAGAGATCATATTTGATGGAAAAGCAGAAGAGCTAATGTACACCCTTTCCCTGAAGCAAACGCGAGAGGATAATACACTGTTCCCGTGGACTAACTAACTTGAGGCAAAACAATGCATTTGCCTAAGTGAGCACATGAATCAACCGAAGAGGATCCGGATCACTGGTCTGACAAGACCTGCAGCACAGCCCATCTGCTTTTCCCAGCATCTGGACTAAGCAATGGAAAGCAGTGATTTTTCCTAAGTTTTGTAACTGACATCTTTACGCTGCAAGTAGAATCTATTAAAAGTTGGACATTTAAAGTGTAAGATGAAAATACACAGGCATTTACACCTACCTTGTCTTACTTGACAAAAGAGCAGCTTTACATGAATCGCTCAGTATTTGCCTTCCTCACTCCAGATAGAAAAAACAAACATAGAGCAGTAAAGGGTATGAATTTTTTTTTAATTATTATTTTAAACTTTATTGCTTACCCTGAGCTTGGAGTAGTTTAAGAGTAGCCTCCGCTCTGGCTCTGGCTTCTCGTTGAGCTTTTGTTAAGAGTTTTCCCTCCTTCTTCAAACGCTCCTTCCTCTCTTTTTCCTTCTGTTTCTTTCTTTCTTTCCTCTCTTGCTCTAATCGTTCCTAGGAAAAGGTTAAAAAACATGCAGAAATTTAAAAACATGTTTTACGCAAAAGCTGGCCAAGTGCATATTCTACTGATGAGAAACGCATTAAGGACTAATCCACCAACTGCACCAGCAAGGATACAGGTTAGTCCCTCACTCTGTCTTCAGAGCAAGACGCACGTTACCTCCTCTTTGCGCTTTGCTTCTAGTTCCTCCAGTCGTCTTATCCGTTCTTCCTCCTCTCTTTTTGCCCTTTCCTCCTCCTCTTTCATTTTAGCCAAGGCTTCTTGCATAGCTTTAACTGTGGCTTTACTGGGACCCTTTTTCTTTTCTTTCTCTTTTTCTTCTTTCTCACCCTTCTTTTTTTTCTTGTCTTTTTTCTTTTTGTCCCCCTCATTGTCATCAGCTACAGAAAGAAAAGACAAACATTCAAAGACCACAGAAATTTTAAATGTATTCTAAATGCAACTGATGTTTCAAGCATGATAAATAACACCAAACAAGGAACACTTTGACTGGCTACTACATAAGCACTTCACTGTCTCTTCAGTTACAAAGTCAGGGCCTGAAGTTTTAAAGTAACAGAGTAACTGGGAAGTGAAAAAGTATGTTTGCAATATCAAACTGTAAGCATATACTGGAATGAGAATTCACTATCTGGCTTTTGCTTTCCCACGTACCTGAACAAACTACAGGCCAGAAAAAACAGCCACATGTTGAGCCAACACAAAGAGGCAGACAAAGCTACCAAATGTCTAGTATTGTCAATTCAGAATAAAGCAACAAGTCATCCTCACTGCCTGCCAACAGTGTGGCCTTCTTACAAAAGCTACAGGTTAAAATTACAGTTTTAGAAATCATGTTACAAACCCTCTGTTCCTGCAGGAGGCTCTCCTTTTTCCCCAGGGCCAGGGGTTGCCATGACTTCAGGAGAAGCCTTCTCTTCAGCTTTTTTTGGAGCTTCCTTTGGCTTTGCTAGTTCTTTACCCCCACCTTCTAATTCTTCCTTCTCTTTCTGCTTCCTCAGTTTGGCTTTTTCTTCCTCACGCTTTTTCCTTTCACGTTCTTTTTTTTCTGCCTTCTTCTGAGCCACTGTTTTTACTTTGAATGAAGGGTCGTCTTCATCATCCCCGCTTTCAGCAGCAGGAGTGGACTTTGGTTTTTGGTTTTTCTTTTGTCCTTTTCTAGATTGGGAGACCTCATCGGATTCATCCCCACTCCCACCTGTAGACACTGCACGCTCTTTGCTTTTCTTAATGTTAGTTTCATCTTCTTCCGACAGATCATGCTTTTTATTTGACCTCTGAGTTTTCCCTTTGCTTTTCTTAAGCTGTGTCTCATGATCATCATCATCACTGCCAGAAAGCATGTCTTGTTTTGCTTTCTGAGGTTTTTTAGATTTTTTATCTTTATCTTCCACTTCCTCACTGTCATAGTCATTTTCCAGATTGGCTTTTTTACTCTTGCCTTTCCTTTTTTTATCTTGTTTTGATAAGCTTTCTTCGTTGTCATTTTCTACCTGGTAATTAAACAATTCAATAATTAGCCACGAAAAATTACTTGCTGCTGTGAGCTAAGAAGTAGCATTGAGAGATGTCAAGAAAAGCTTCTTTTATTGAAGACAAAGTCTGAAAGCAGTAACTACTCCTGCTGAATGTATTACACCTCAGTCCACAATTACAATTTACTCTGATTGGCTTTGAATAATTACCAGCATGAAGACACAGCTTCTGGTAAAATCTTTCACAATTGACTTTACTATGAAAATATGATCACATATAATTAAAAATACAAGCTAGCTGCATGTACAGGATCTTCAACTACACTGCAACACTACAACTTTACTGGGACAGAGGTGTTTCGTATTTCCACTATTTCCTATAAAAAAAGCCCACCTCCCTCTCAGCGTTCACCTTTCCTGCAGGAGGTTCCCTGTCAACCTTCCCTCCTTGCGCCTCTATTGACAGTTCTTCCAGCTCCTTCAGGATATCATCTTCACTAAAATAAAAAAAGAAGTCACAGTACTTAAGTAACTGAGTTTTTGTATAATGGAATGAAATAAGACAGAATAAAATTAAAAAAAAAAAAAAGCCTTACTCAAAATCCTGTTTCTTCTTCTCTTTTTTCTTTTTGCCTTTGGATTTCTGAGGCTCTTGCTCCTTTGCAGCTCCAGCACCTTCTATCTCAGCAGCAAGGGCATCAATATCAATATCATCTTTTGCACTAAAATGCAAAAGGAAAGGAAGGTTATCAAGAGTCCAACCATTGAGTTTACATAAGTAGAAGCCATCCGCATAAAACAAACAAAAGCTTCAAAATATGAAATCAATCACAAAACATAAGCAATGCTGGGGCAAAACCCACATTTAACAAACCACTATGGACTTATTCCACCCAGAAGGACAAAAAGGAAAAACTCTCACATGTGTCATCTACCTTGAAAGGAGGTGGAACAGTAAAACCTGTTCAGTTCTCGCAACACTGACTTTAAGAGTTAGATGTGAGATTTGACAAAACTTCTTGGAAGAATGTAACTAAACTGTTCCGCTTTGTTCCTCTGAAAGATAAGTGGTTTAGGCCTTCACGTAATAGTAGGTGTCACTGATAGAAAAGCAGCCCCCACAATAAAAATGTAAAAAAGAAGCACAAATAGAAGAAATTTTGCAATTTAGTAACCAGTAAATTCTATTAAGTACTTATCTGCTCCTTTAAAAATCCATTAGTAAACTAAAAAAGTTACTGTACTTTTATTTAGCAAATAAGTGGAAGTTCTCCACAGCTTCCAACTTAAGATAACAGTTGCCTATGCTTTGCCACCAGCCTGAAAAGTTTTATTCTTATCTTTCAAAAGAAGACACAAAGAGGAACACAGTTCAGCCCCGAGCCAGACTCTAAAGCAGATCATAAAAAAATACCACTGCACTTGGCAAGCATTCATTTCCACCACTTCCCTTAGTGTTACCTCTCCTAGGCCTAAAGAAAGCCAAAAGAAGTTTCACTAATCCTTCCTCATTAGATCTCATTCTGTCAAGTTTCTCTTTCAAAAGCATTTTCTTTTCTTGCTATAAATAAGCTCTCATCTGCAACTAAACAGAAGTGGCTTTTTTCCAGTCCTTTATCAATAGTTGCAATTCAGATGCACTTTTTTCTTGACTCGAGAGAATTGAGCAAAGATTCTAGTGTCCAGAGGTTTTTCCACCTCATTACGCTCACAATGCAATTGTAAGAAAGGAGACTGACTTATTTCCTGCTTCACACTTAAAACTTCCAATGCTCCGTCCAAAACTGGTCTATCGAAGTAGCATATATTAGGATGCTACTTTTATCACAGCTTGCAGTTTCAAAAACCAGTTAATCAACATGCTATTAATATCTCATCTAACTCCCTCTTGGATACGTGGGCAGAAAACCATTCTTTGTTTCACAATTTCACTGTCTCAATTACTACCACCCACTGAGTACAAGTCAGCCAGACAAAGATTGACCCACCAAATACCAGAATCTATATCCAGGAAATAAGTTTCTTACAAATTCAGAGCCTCCAAGATATCAGCCAATTCTAAACTACCAGAGCTTCAGCCTTGCCAATTTACAAACCCAGAAGTTAAATATTAATAAAGAAAATCAGGTACTTAATGAGTCTTTTAAAAATTCTGAAATTCAGTATTTCTAAGTTGTATTTCCCTTTACCAAAGGAGAGGGCCAAGAGAACCATTTTACAAGTTTAAATGAATTGAGACATTCATAAACCCATTTTATCCCAAATGTTGGGAATAATCAAGTCACCAAACACTGTCTATATGCGACAACAGCACAAGCAAGAATGCACTTCCTTTTTAAAAAAAACGCCAAGATTATTTGTATTTTTAAGATCTGAAATGTTCTTCTATATAGACTGAGTAAAAAGAACTGAGAACCAAGTAAACAGCAGGAAAATTAAGCACCTCGCTGTACAGCACCTTTATTACCTGAGATACTTACTTTTAGCCAAGAGAAGAAAAAAAACACCAACCATACCTTGAATACACTTAGTAGTACTTCTTACATGCTGACATGATAAATAATGTGTTTCTCAAATGTACTTAAAAAAAGACCTCTTAAATAGTTAATGAAAGATTTCTAAACCAATCCCCATCTCCCTCAAGAGGAAAAAGTAAACTTTTTGGCCATTTTCACCTTAGGAATAGCTGACTTGATGTTTCAGCAACTCCAGAGCTGTTTTTATAAGCAGTTTAACTGGCTGTGCACCAGGGGTAGCATACACAGCTGAAACAGAAATCTCAACAATCATCTCTACACCTAGACTTAAAGCCCTAATACCAGGCTAACTATATTATATCTAGCCCTACACATAGGTCCTCATGTTTCTTGTTGCATTAAATGCGACATATCGGTTGATTAAGCACACTTGCTTACCTCCTTCTATTCTAGGAGTTAATGGAGGAGATTGAGTCAAATCCAAGCTTGAAATAGTTCAAAGAGACCAAAATTCAAGCTCCACTACTACTTCTTCCATCACTGTACTGTTCCCACTACTACAGGATCTAAATCGTATGGTTGATTGTACAGATATTAAAGAACCAAGCCTTTAAACAGTTTATATTTTACATGGATATCCTCAAGGCTGACTTTTCACATTGCGACTTTGCAGAAAGTTATGTCCAAACATAAAACGCATGGGTGTTTTATGCCACTAGCAAAGAGGACGCTTATGGTACCTTATATTTTCCAGGATACAGGCTTTATGGGGGTAGGAGGTTATTTGTTTTTAAATCAATTCACTTGAACTGAACCTTGAAGAAGAAAACTTCTTTGGGGAAAAAAGATAATATCTCAAATCAAACACTGAAAAACTTAATTCACAGACATTAAGCTTTAACACCCACCAGCAAGAACAGTTTAGGAATAATAATGAAGACTGTTCAGCTGTCACAATAGTGGCATAAATATAGTACAAGAGCCTTCCCAACCTTAGTTTCCACTGCTTAACAGTCAATGGTTTCCAGAAATCTACGCATTTCACTACATTTCCATTTACTAAGAAGTGACACAGCAAGCTTCAAACATGTGAACCTCGATGAAGAAAAAGGTAAAATTAAGTCTGCATGCATTTATATATACACCAATATGTACAGTTATAATTCTTCTTAAGAACTGTAAAACAAGATTCTTATTGGAAAGCCAAGGAATTCAAATATTGGCTTCCATTACTAAGAGTTTATTCCCACATTGACCTTGAACTTCCTTACCTTTTAAAAGTCTAATAATATTCCACTAGGATTTTATAATAAAATAAAGTTAAAAAGAAGGCTGAGAAGGTGCCCTCCACTCTTCCTGGGAGATTATGTCACAAGGAACTCATGGCATTTAGATACATAACGGGAGAGATTCTTTCCTATTGGCATCAGAAGACACACCTAGGAAACTTTTTCAACTAAACTTTTTATAGCAGTCCCCAAACACATTTCAGAAACCCAAACACTCTTGCAGGAACCTCCTCCTCAAAGTCCTCCAGAAAGTCTCTACTCATCCTCTCTTGCCCCTCCACACAGAGGTCCTAACCCCAACCCTAAGAGTGCTGGATACAGGAACTTGAAAGCACACCAGTATGCTCAGTTTTCAATTCTGACCTCAATTTGCTTTCACGTGAAGACTTGATATACAGACTTCATAGCCTCACTACCTTAGGCCATTCAAGCTTATAATGCTTTGGACTCAAAGGAGACTTGCTGCTGATCCCATTCACACACTGAGACAACCCCATGTTTCCCCAGCAGAAGAGGCTCAAGGCAATTTCCCTGTTTTTCTTTTGCCTCCGTTCCACGACTGAAGCCCAAGCCACCTTTCTTATTCACATAATTTTGATTCCAGCCTCTATTTTTGTTGCCAGATATGAAAAGAGCTCTGGTATTGCTAACAGAGCATGTCAATGCAGTAAATTACAGCAAGAGTTAGGTGTGTGTACTTCACTCACTAACCTAAACAAGCAATTTTCAAATCATTAAATGGCTGCAGACATTCCTCCACAGAGGTTTATGCCTAGCAGAGGGCAAAACTATGCAGTGGGAGAAGACACAGCAGTCAGGGTAATTAAAGGAGATGGCAGTAGTCCATAACAAGTATGCAGAGATCACCGCATTTCACATAGCAAGCAAAATTATTTTTCTCTAGAATTACACCACTGATTTAAAAAAAAAAAGTGGTGTACATTTCTGCTGTGCAATTTCCTTACCTTTTGTCATTTAAGCAGAATTACAATAACAGACTTCAAAATATTCCAAAGCATGTTAAAAGTAGCACATAGATACATTCAGACTTTATACTGAAAAATATTGACCTTACTGCCCTAGAAATGACATTAAGAGGTCATCTGTTGCACAAAGTACAAGTTGTCTGCATAGACTACTGAAAACCTACATTAGATAGGGAAAGCTAGTTCTGAATAGGCTCTTGAATACTCACTGAGTCACTAGTTAAACACTGTGCTAGCATAGCATTCTGTGCAAAATCCGAATCAAATATACCCAGGTCATCCCAGGTAAGCGTTTGGAAATTTTTAAGACCAGGCATGGGCAACAAAGGAAATCCAGCATCATCTCTCATGCAATCGAAACATCAAATCAGGCCAGTAACAGAAAGTGACACTCCAAAATCCAACTTAAGCTACTTGTGCTACATGTTAAGCAAAATCTGTGACAAATAAAGCTACAATCTCAAATCCTGCCTATAAAAGAAAGTATGAAACTTTTCCATTGTGAAGATTAGAGCAGAGTTAGGAAATAAAGGAAGAGCTGTCACCTACCGCTGCTCAGTCAGATATAAAGCGACGGCCAGTAGCTCTCCTACTTATAAGATCCCACCCAGTTGCAAGCTATTGAGTCAGAAAAATGGAAAAACCCCATGACCTGATAGCTGCATGGTCTGTAGAAAAAAAAAATCACAGCATTTCTCTTGCCAGTACAGCAAGGAAACAAGACTAAAACCCCAGAAAAAAAAAAAGAGCAACAAAAACACACACACAAAACAAAAAACCCCTCAGCTATTACATAGTATCTGCTGAAAAAATACTAAAATAGCACATATCTTTGGGGTTTTTTTAGGGGAGGAGAGAAGGTATTTTTTAAAAACATGAGAAACAAGCACAGTTTTGAACCTACTTTTTTTTTTTCCCTGATGCAATGGCCTGCAACAGCCAGAACCTAGAAACTCCCTGTGAAAGCCATCACGGGGCCAGAGTTCATCCTAACACAAGCTTTGATTTATAGATATTCAAGCTTATGTTAATCCTAGTTTCCACATACTAGGGTTTGCTTTGGTCTTTCCAAGGGCATGCTTTGCCATTTTGCTTATAAACACTTAAATTGTAAAGTTTCATAGTTTCTAACACTTGTGCACAATTAGAGAGATGTATTTTTGAAGTTCAAAGTTTTACCTTTTCTTTTGCAGTCTGAGATATTACAGGGGTTAATGAGCGCACATCTCACCGAAACAGAAGTTGTCATGCTCCAAATCAAGATTTTAACTCATAATTCTGAACTAAGAAAAGAAATCCATCAGATCTTCCTCGCAAAGTACCACAGAAGAGTTACAAGTACATTTTAATTATCTATCACTTCTCTCTTCTAGGGAAGGTTAAAAAAATGACTCAAAGTACCATCCTGGTTAATATAAACATCACTAGGGATTTTCATAGCATAAAGCTTCCATACTAAGGACAGTTACCGCAATGCAACATAATCTCCGTAACACACAAATCTAGGCATAGAAACTTGAAACATTTCCTGGGCATTGCCCCCAAAAACAAGACCAAATGTGGGGAAGACAGGACTACAGTTATAGAAATAAGAGTCAACATTTTTCTTTGCTCATTGAACTTCTGCAGCTGAAATCCGTAGCTGCCCTTCCTTGCCAAACAAGCTCCTCTAGCTTTCCCTGCAGGTTCTAGCAAAGGACAGCCTCACAGGCCAACTGACACCAACAGCATTTCGCAGAGACTCTCTGCTAACAGATAAACGTATTACATTAGCAAGACCAGCAGCAGATACGTGTGTTTCCCTCATGCTCTTTCCTAAGACCACACACAATTACGACTCTGAGTACGCTTATTATTATAGTGCCTACAATACATACAACACAGGGCAAAACTTCATTATAAATAGGCACTGCGTGTGACAGAGAAGGCATCCTGACTAGGCAGCAGTAAGATAAAGAGTAAAGGAAACTATTAATCCAAACATGAACTGAAAGAGTGGAGCAATGGGATCAATTAGCAGTATACAAAGGAGCTGAGCTGCCCTCATTTATATCAATTTGACTCTACCGGAATCAGTTAGAACTGCAGAAGTTAAATGGAAGAATTCAGTTTAAGATGAGAACAAGCCCTTAACTACTGGAAATCCAACATCCAGCTTTGCAAGCAAAGTCAACAGGATAACCCTGTCCTGCTGAAACAAACTAAAGGGTACGCGCAGACTCAAAGATTACAAGCACTGACCGACACAAATATGATTACTAAAGCTTGCCTTCACCTTACAGCTAACTGAGATAACAAGCTAAGTCAAATTAAGCTAAAAATATTTTAATTAGGATTGGGTTTAAGCTGTCTCTGTAAAGATGAAGCTCAAATGTCAGGAAACACTGTGCAATTAAAAACAAACTAAAAAAAAAACCCATATACAAGTCACGGGGCAGAGGAGTCAGTAAATCGACACAGCAAGAAAGTTGCATCACTACTGTGAACTCACTGCCCACATTCCTGCATAATTAGAAGACTCATTTTTGCTGAGGCAACTTTGGAGATATTTCATCATTTACATGACACCAGCCCTTCTAACCACCTTCAAAGGAACATCACTGTCATTAAGTTATTTTCTTTTGCTTAAAAAAAAAAAGTCCTTGGACTTCAAAAAGACTGAAAAAAAAGTTGAACCATCTGTTTCCATGTATTTGATTTTGCAATAGTTTTAGACTAAGTAAAACTAATACTTCTAGACAGGTCTTTACCATTACTCCCCTAAAGGACCTCACCCATCCTCTGTATACGTGCATCGTAAGCCCAGTAATAAGGATAAATTTCTAAATACAAGCTTACCCAAACTTAGCAAGTTCCCAATGCTGAATGGCATATTTGTAGTTGTTTTAACTTGTAGGTATTGAGATAAATTGGCATTCTCTCTTCCAAGAAAATTTCTTTTAGAGCAACTGGTGTAAAATGCTACAGAACATAAACCACTTTGGAAGTAATTATTTAATTGTTCAAAACCACACACCCCCAACTTGTTCTTTAAGCAGGTTATGAAACTGAAAAAGCAAGCATCTGCTGGCTCAGCAAAGCCATTCAAAACATGGAAACAATGCTGTGGCCTTTTTCTCATTCTTACCTATCAAAGAACGTGAACACCATAAACTTATGTTTTTACAGTACAAGCAACCACCTTGCTTTCCTACTGAAAATATTTAAATTACATACACCCGTGACAGTTTGAAATTCAGGAAAGAATGAACTGCACTCCTTCCTCAGCCCCAGAAGTGAAGGAATATCCATGTGAGCACCAGCTATGCAACCCACCACTGCAGCTGACAGCGCTTAAAAAAAAACAAATAAATACAAACCACAGTCCCAGAAGGCATCCACCATCCCCTTACCTTTCCCTCAAACTATGGGGCTGGAGAGGGGACAAGTGATTTTTTTTTTTTTTTTTCCCCCATTGCCAGCTGAGCTTTCCCCTCTCATCAGCTTGGGCAATCCTGCAGCCACAAGTCCTTGCGGGAAACACTTTTTTGGCAGCAGATCAAATCACACACCTGAGTGTTAGTTAGAGCAGTTAGAGCATGCAGCTGGGGACAGCAAGAGGAAGACCACAAGGTTTGAAATATCCAACAGTTCAACTGAATTAAGTCTGACGCAAAACTACACCTCAGCTATTTCTCCCCAGTAAGATGAAGGAAGCTGGGGAAGCTACCTAATTACATGAGACAGCAAGGAAGTAAAATTTGACTAAAAGAGTAATTGCTTTTTATTCAGGCTCCCAAGACAATGATCCCATTTTTAATATTAAAGAGTCATGCCTTCTCTTTCAAGTTTGGCTGGGGAAAAAAGAAGAGTGGAATAACTATCAGCTAGGCAAAACATTCTGAAAAAGACATAGGAAACGTAACTTTTAACCCAACAAATTCTACAAAAAGCAGAAAGCGTCCCTTATACATCACAGATTTTTAAAAAAATATTAAAAAAAAGCTCACCACAAGCTAAAATTACCATTTAAAGAAAGATAAAGCAAAAATTCAAGATAAAAAAGCTTCTGTTGTGGCTAGTAGTTGACAACACAAAGCTCCTGAAAAAAGCAGTTCTTCAAGGTTCAGTTTAAGTGTTTATATCCCAAGAGAACAAGATGACTAACAGCATGGAATATGAAACACAAAGTAAAGAACTAGCATTCGGTCTTCCCTGAACTGGCTTTTTAGGGTTTTGTTTGTTTAGAAAAAGTGCAAAGATGACAGAAATTGCCTCCAAGTCCACTGTTTCACAACTTCCATATCCCATGTACATCCCTCATTTCATAAAATCAAATGAGCCCACAAAAATACCATTTAGAACACTTCATGAAATACACTTTAGATACAATCCTGAAGAGCAAACAATGCTCACCTACATTAACTGTAATTAAAACCAATGCTTCATCTAACAGTTCGTATCTAAAGAAATATATCTCAGTGTTAAGACGGCAGATTCATGTTTAAAATCTCTACTACACTATTGTAAAAGAAAAAAAAAAAAACAGCATATAGGAAGAATAAGTCATCAGTGCTGCAAACATCAGGATGATCAAAACACACATCTTCTGTAAGATACCAACTGCTTTCAGACCAGAACACCTACCAGAATGCACTGTACACTTTTAGCAAGCCAAAATAATGACTGAATTAACTATGTGCACTGGTCTTCTACCAGTCTAGGGGACTATTTTTGTGGAGCGAGCCAGAGGGTGAAGGAAAAGGAATATTATGCAAGCATTAGAAGTTACTAAACTAGGGGGGTTGTCCAGAACTGTAACCTTGACTCCTAGGCAGCTTTTAAGTGATGAACAGCACAGAACAAATGTACAGGGACGCACACGAGCCCAGTCAGAAAAACACGACAGTGCCAATGCAATTAAAGCCAGCAAAGGTATGTAGAGCTGTCAGCTTGTCTGGCTTGATATTATAAGCATCGTCAACAACAACAGCAAAGTTTAACTTACCATAAACCTCTCTATTTTGAACGAGTCTTTCCAGAGATCTTCAGAGAACTGAAAAAACAGTTTCTATGATTCCTATTGACTTGCTATGTGCTATTTTCATACATCTCATAAACAGTAGTTATACATAAGGTTTAGATGCTTTCATGAAAGTAACAGATGAAGAGAATCAAGATTTCAACAAGAAAAGCTGCTTCAAACAATGTACTCGGTGTACTGCAGTGCTTTTTAGTTAATGCTGCTATTACCTCAAATACCTGAAGATCCGTACAGTCTTTTTACAATGATGCTTTGCTTAAAAAAAAAAAATCCAACAAAATGTATAAAAATAGTTTTCTTATAAATATGAAATGCCTGTGTTAAAAAAATATAGGTTTTGGGGGAATAAACATACATTTGCACAGAATAGGCCAATAAATTTCCATAATAAATTATTTTGCATCATTTTACTTCATCTTTCAGTACAAAATCCTAGCATCTTCCAGGTGAGATTTGCAAAACAAGGATTTCAAGGGTTTACAAGCTGTTGTCCTTGATGGAGCTGCAGAAATCTTTGCTTGTGAAAATATTTTGAGAAGCAGATAGAGACTGTTATTGTAAATTTTCTGGTGTACAGAATATTTCTGAACTATTGGTGTTAGTAGGCTTTCTAGCCTTCAGAAAACTTTCTTACACAACATTAAGACGATTTTATTTAACACACTAATAAAAAAGAGCCAAAGAGAATGACTAGTAGACAATGCCAGCAATTTAATTTGCAGAAGAGAAAGCAATATATAGCACCAACAACAGCACTGTAAGTCTTATTTTAGCAGCAGTGTTCACTCTTGGCTCCAGAATCACAGCTGGCACCTGTAACTTCTAAAGCAATATGTATGAATTACCAGAGTGGCATGCCAAGGCAACAGTTCACAAATATTAAAGGGCACAAGAATAAACACACTTAAAGACTACCTATTGGAAGCTAAGGAAAACTACTAAGAGAAGAAGAAGACTTAAAGCTGGGAAAAGAGGAAAAACACATGAAAAGTTAACACTATCAGTGGAAAGATCCATATCCCAGGCAGGAAAAATTTTGTAACATACAGCATATAGCACACTTACTTGGAAATCTACAGCAGCAGTCTGAGGCTTGAATTCAAATCACAGGTTTGTAGTTTACACCAGCCTTTACACCCACGCATTGAAAGAAAACAAAAAGTCCTAAATTCTCAAAGACAGCAGGGGAGAACCTTGACATAGCTTCTGCCATTACAGCTGTATCCAAGAACCAAAGCATAACACATCACTCCCAGGAGGAGCTAGACTACACATCAGAACACCCACTCTTCCATTAGGAAAGCCTGGAAATTCAGATACCTCGTATTTCTATTGAAATGTTTGCTATGAAGTTCCATTTGAAAATGAGCGATCATCACAAAAATAAAAATTCCAAAGAGAAAACAATTAAAGCAAATTCTGTATGGCATAGGAGCTATTTATGACCCACTCTCCACCTTTACAAAGCACTTCTTTAACACTCAACTGAGTTTTTCCTACAGTGACAATATATCTAACCACTCCAGATAAGTATGTTCTCCATGGACAGATGCACAGTGATCAGGTGGCAGGAGTCAGTAAGAGTTCCAGAGGAATGTAACAGAGATGCTGGTACAGTAGAAACAGATTTGTAGGGGTATTTGTTCAGGTAGCAATCTGTACTCATAACAGGTTACAGTCCTTCATTCCTATTCTTTCCCTACTCACCATAGCTACCCTCTCACTCACGGTCTTCTCTCTAAGTACTTATACCCTTCTCCCATGACAAAACTCATCCTCACCCTCATTTTCCAGCATGCTCCCTGGCCACATATATCAGTACTTGTCAGTGTGACCTCTACTGCACTCTGCAGCAACAAGGGAGGGAGAAACACAATAGAAGTCAGAGCTATGGGGGTAAGGGGAGAAAAGCTGAGTAAAGATGACTTGTACCTTCTGTAACTTGTCTCAGTATGTCAGAAGCCAAGCAGAAAATCTCCCTCCTGTTGCATCAATTCTCAAACCAATATTCACAACACAGACACACCACCTGCATCTTCCCACGTGCTTCCTCTGCACTGCAAGTTATGCCCTTGAGCTGCTGCATACTTCGGGAGTGGCAGCCAAAAGGGACATAAGGGATTGTGTCTGTAACGTAGTTGTTTAGGAAGAAAAGAGAGGAAAGGGAGGAAATGAATAACACTGCATAGCACAGAACTGAAGATGCAGGAGAGAAAACTGACTGGAAGCCTTTGATTCCACAGTGCCATTCCTCTCTCATCATACTGGGAACAGAAGGGGGATTGATGGGGGATGCTGAAGCCCAGCTTCAAGCTACAGATTCAAATATGTGATGCAGGCTCTCCCTTGTGGGAATCTGACATTCATGGAGGTTCCAGCTGGAACCAACACCACAGGTACCTCCTGTAGGTACCACCATAGGGGTACCTCCTCAGATAGAGCCTATTCCAAAAAATCATTGGCCCTTCAGGTCCCTCCTCACTCCCATCCCCTCAAACTTCCTCCTATACAATATACCCAGTCTAACTGTCCTGTCACAGAATCACAGAATAGTAGGGACTGGAAAGGACCTTCAGAGATCATCTAGTCCAGCTCCCCTGCCAAAGCAGGTTCACCTAGAGCAGGCTGGACAGGAATGCATCCAGGTGAGTTTTGAGCATCTCCAGTGAAGGGAGACTCCACCACCTCTCTGGGCAGCCTGTTCCAGTGCTCTGTCACCCTCCAAGTAAAGAAGGTTTCCCTCACATTCAGATGGAATTTCCTGTGTTTCAGTCTGTGTCCATTGCCCCTTACCCTGTCACCAGGCACCACTGAAAAGAGCCTGGCCCCATCCCCTTGACACCTGCCCTACTTCTTAAACACATACCTGTTTAAATTCTTCTTCCACATCATCCCTCCCATTACCATACAACTGTGTATGGCACAGTAACACAGTACAGCGACTGCTAGTAGCAGTCCATAAGCTCTGTACTGCATTTGAAAGGCCTTAGGACTAAAGCCTGTGAGGCTCACTTTGGCTGAACTTTTCTTGACCTGCCTGCAACTTTTACTTGATTTAGCTGTGACAGCAATTTCTCCAACTGACCAGGTGCCTACACCTAATTGGTTCTACTTTCGTTTACCCAGACATGCTGCAACCATAGCTTCATACAGATAGCAGGAACAAGCAGTTACTCTGTATAGAATGAGATATTCACAACTCTACCACAATGACGCAGTGTAGAGAAATACAGGCCTGGTGTGACAGCAGAGGCCGTGAGAAGTGGAGACACAGGGTTCAGCAGAGGAATGCAGGCATGGGATGAACACAGGTGGCTTCTACAGGACTCGGCACCGGATGCCCCACAACTCACCAGCAGTCAGGTCAGCTAAGAGAAATGCAGGCCTGGACAAAACTGGTTTTTTTAGGCAAACAAACAAGAAAAAAATACTATCTAATATGTAGCACCTCCTACACATTTGGATGTAACAAGGAGCTACAAACCAGTGAAGAGGAAAGGCATATAAGCACATTAGCAAGCATACAAAAATACTCTCAAGTGGATCCTAGAGAGACGAAGATGAAACCATTAACATGAACGCTCATATTGCTCTTTGTGAAGGACACCCAATGCTGATAACTCACCAGAACAGCTCATCACCACCAGGATGAAGCCACTGACCTTAGGACTCAGAGCAGCAGTGAGAGGGTAAGAGTAACTAATTTAACTGCATTATTGTGTTGGGGTTTTTTTGTAACAATTAGATCTGGATTAATAATCATTAGGCTCAAGATTTCAATTATTCTAAAAATAAATTATTGGCCTTTCTTTTAAGGTGTGCTTCCATTTTTTAGCCGTAAATAAGATTTTGCACATAGCATTCAACAGAGGCCCATGCTCAGGAATTTACAGACCACAGAAATACACGTGGCAATAAAAAAAAAAAAGAGAGAACAAGGTATCCAGTAGGCACCATGACTCTCAAAGCGTCCCCTGCACACCAGCCACTGTCACTGGAAGGGCTTCAGTACCCAACGGCTTCTGTGTGATTCTGGGATCTACCATACCAGGTACAAAGCTGAGCACTAGGCCTTCTTTCCTTTAGAGCACAAAGATCCAACCCTTCTTTCTCAAATCACACTTGACTCATCTCCTCGACAGAGCTGCTCCAAAGATATACCTGTGAAACAGAGCCCATGAAACAAGCTGATAACAACAGACCCTACAAAGCAGCATACGTGGTGTGGCAAAATGTGAGAAAAGAAATAGTCAGATGAGCAAAATGCCTCACTAGCAAAAATACTACCCAGAAAGGGCCAGAGAAACTGAAACAGTTTACGCCCTAACCTGGTAAAAAGTAATAACTTTAAGTCATTAATATAAGCATCTTAATGCAATACACATGTAGGTAGTAAGAAATGCTTAGAGAGGAAATAGTATTTTGTGAAAAGGCCTTCATAGGGACTACTTTCATAAAAGAAACACTTAATGACTCAAAAAGGATGTAGCAAATGAGCAGCCTAGGTAAGGAAAAAAGTTGTCATTTCTAGTTCATACACATTTAAAGATATCAGTTTTCATTTAACTCCTCATCAATATTAACAACTAGAAACTCTCCAGATTGATTGTATCTTTGTATTTATTATTTTTTAGTGACAAGTAACAATATACTCTGCTAGTGTATGACTGACATTATTCAATCAGTGTTCCATATGGTTAACACAGCTGCCATTATAAGAATCTCTTACACATAAAAAAAAAGTTCACAGATGGGGCAGTATAAAAGACAATACACACCTAGCCATAGAAGTGACCCTCTTAGCCTCCAATCACTAAAATAGCCAACATCTGCATTTATTACACATATGCAAATCACTAAATCATAGCAAGGTCTATATCACCCTCTCCCAGTAAAAAAAAAAAATAAATATATATATATCCCAAAACCACTTCGGGCGCTGCAACTGAACCAAGCAGCTATTTTCAGCTGGCAATCGAGATCCGCACCCACAACCGGTGGCCGTCTGTCACTGCCCGCTCCCGGACAACCTCCCCGAGAGACCGGGACAGGCTGAGGGAAGCGCTTTTCAGAGGGAGCACGACGACGGCGGCAGCAACGCTGCCACTCCAGGGCCAGCGGCTAAGTTTCCCCTACCGCCGCCGGCCTCGGGGACCTCCGGCCTCCCCCTCCATACCGCCACCCGCGGGACACGCAGCCGCCTCCCGCCGCCGCCTCCTCGGGCCTCCGCCGCCCGTCCGGCTCGCACACACAACCGGTGCCGTTATCCCGGGAGAGAAGCACGACCGGGCCTTCCGTCCCACCACCGCCGCCCGGCCAAGAGCCGCCGGGCCGGGCCCAGCGAGCCCCGCCTGCCCGCCACCTCCGACGAGGCCGCGATGCCCCGGCAGGGCCTGACTCAGCGCCGCCGCACCGGCACTCGCCGCTGCTGTCAGCGGCCCCGGGGAGGGCGGCAAGGAGACGGGAGGAGGCGGGCTTTTACCGCCGCCTTTACCTGTCCTCGTTCTTGTTCTTCTGCTTCTTGCCCATGGCGGCGGCCCCGGNGCTCTCGCGAGAATCTGGAGGGGCGCGGCCGGCGGGCGGGGCGGGTAGAGGCGCGGAGCGGCGGAGAGGGGTAAGAAGCGGTGCCGTGAGGGGAGCCGGGGTGGTGCGTGGCATGGTGGGTCACCGTGGCTGAAAGGAGGGTGAGGCTTTCTCTGGAAAGCTCGTCAGGAGCTGGGTAGGTGGGTGGGCGCGCGGGCGACCGTTGTCCGTTAACGGCCCAGCGGAGGCGCGAGGCGCCTGCGCGATGTCCCGCTGTGTGCCGGCGGGCGGTGCCGGCCGGGCCCCCGTTGCCCCCTCCTTAGTAGTGGGGCGGGCAGGACCCGAGGCCCCCGTTAGCGGTGCGGAGCCCCCCGGGAGTGGGCCGTGGGCGTAGGGCCCCCTCAGCGCAGGAAACGCTTGTTGGCACCCCAGCTTTGGTGGCTTGGGAAGCCGGGAGCCCTCTGGGACCTCAGGCTGTAGTGGACTGGCTGGGACTGACTTTCCGTTTTCCTTCCTGTCTGCTCCCTTTGCCCCAGCCGAGTAGGTTTCCCTCCCGCTCCTGAAGAGCTCGTGGCCTCTACCCTGCGCTAGCAAAGTTGTTATTTCCTCTGGGAATGCAAGGAAGGGGGATAGAAAGCGCTAATGGAGAGATTTTTCAGTTAGCAGCGTTGGGGAGAGGGACTCGAGAGGAGGTGCTGCAGGTCAGAGCAGTGTGGCTGTGACACGTGTGGAGAGTGGCAGCAGGGTTAGCCCTGCTGATGTTGCAGTGCACTGGGAGTGCTGCCCTGACGTTGGTACTTTGCCCGTCGCTACTTGAAATGCTTTCTTGCCTCTCTGTGCGAGGTGTTTACCAGTGCCGTTGGATTTGTAGTTTGGCTGTTTCGAAATGCAGCCAAGAGTACTCCAGAGCCCAAATTCAGCACATCAAATATGTGTCCTGTAGGTTGAGAATCCGGTGTAGGGTGACTGTGCACTGTCCCCATTTCAAAACTGCCACTTGTTATAGTGATAGTTTTTTGTAGTGAAAGTTTATTGGGGAGAACGATCGATTATGTTGGCCCAGCTCTTCGTGAACCTCATTCTTAGTATTTTGTGCTTTTTGAAGTGTTAGGGCAAGGGAAACTTTACATAAAATTATTTTAGTTGTGTTTCTTCACACAGCAATTAGGTAGTGGTTGTTGGCGTTTTTTTTAAATCCTTTCGCTAGCTGCCATGGAGCCATGTTTGCAATAGCAGTTTTCTTGTACTAATTGAAGCAGTGTATTGGCCTAAATAATTTGCTGCTTAGTGCCTTTTAGCTGAGGAGAGGAGTGTCAGTTCAGATTTAAATATGTTAATATGCATCAGGTACTTAAAGTAATTGCTTTTAAACTACTGTTGGAAACTTATGTACTGAACATTGCTTAGACTTACTCTGAGACATCTTACACCTCCTCCCAGTAGCTTGGAGCTTTCTGATTGCATCTTCTGGTTTCAGAATATTTATTAAAAGTACATGGGTCTGGCTTGGGATAATTATTCCTTTGGGCCTGGTGATTTTTACCTCTTTATATCAACAAGTAATTTCAGATGTCTGGACACTTTGAACAGCTGCCTTTGCGATTGAGAGAATAGGACTTCACTGGTATCTTTGTTGCCATCTGTGTTTGTTGTGAAAGTATTCTCCAAAGGGCATTGCAATATAGAAAAGAACTATCTACTGCTGTCTTCAAATGGCATAGCATTTTGTTTCTCTACAGTGTGAATAGCAAGTAAGACAGGTCAGGCTTTTAGTTAAGTGTTGGTATAAATATTAATTCCATGTATTACTATTTTTACAGCTTTGAAAAGATCACTTTCTAGTTAAAGATGGCGGCTGATACTTCTGTTGAAATACTTCAAAAAGTTCTGGAGAATGAAATGCTTCAGACTACCAAGATTGTGGAAGAACATCTGGATGCTGAAATACAGAAGCTGGACCAAATGGATGAAGATGAATTAGAACGCCTTAAACAAAGGAGACTTGAGGCACTGAAAAAGGCCCAACAGCAGAAACAAGTAATTCCTGTAGTTATGTAGACTTCTTGATGTGTATAGTGTAACAGAATTTTTGGAAATCCTAGGGAAACTGTGTATGTGAACCACGTGTTTTGGGGTTGTTTGGTTTTGGGTTTTTTCTTCTTCCTCACCTTTCTGTACTTATTAATTTTAAACTATCCAGGAAAGTGACTTTCTGTCTATGCTTTGTGTTTTTCAACAGGAGGAGAAAAGATGATTAGGATAGGATAAAGAGTCTCATACAAAGATTTGAGTGTGTCCATATTCACTGAACATTGCCATTTGGAAGCATAAGCCTTGTAGGCAACCTAATCATAAGCCTCTAGGCTCCTTAAGCTTCTGAAGATTGTTACTTATGGCATGTAACTTCTTAAGGTATTTTGTGGAAGAATGATACAGAGTCTTTCCTTGTTCCTAGGGTGGAATTGTTTGTCCTGCTTCTTCTAACTAAATGAAGTGTCTTTGTACGACTGCTCATTTCTTCTTGCAGTAAAGAAGTTCTGCTTTGGTCCCTGATACCTAATGCTAAGTTGTGGTCTTTGTGTTCCCCCAAAAGTCTCTTTGAACATAGTTCTTATCAAAATTTTGGTAATATATGGCGTGAGACCTGAATTGTAAGTAGGGAAGCCATAGGTTTCTTAGCTCACTCCATCTAAGCAAACCTGAACAGAGAAATAGTCTGGGTTGGGGAAGAGGTGACTGAGTTGAAAGAAGATGCTCTGGCTGTGGTGGAACCTGTGAAAGCTAATGCCATTCTTTGAAACAGGAATGCAGTAAGATATCATGGCATGGTTGGGGTGCTGGAGAACAGGCAGTGTTAGTGGCTTTGACTCTCAAAACACAGAAACAGAAATTGGCACACCATTTGTTTTCAGAAGTTCAGTTTATCTTTGTTTCTAATGTTTTCCTTTTTCAGAGTTTGTAACACTTGGATGTTCTCAGATGTGACATGTAATAGTTCTCATGCAAAAATTTGTTCATGTCAGTTGATCTTAAGTCATTGTTCTCGTGCATTTTTAAATGCAAATTTGAAGTAGGATAGTACTCAGTAAAAGGAGTAAGCTGCCACACTATTCTGGAATTGGATTGCGCAGAGGGGAATTAATGCATACCTACTGAGGGATAAGTCAGTTCTTCATTTGCATCATGACGACTTCTCCATGTGCTCATACTTCTATGCATTTTTAATGTGTACGATGTTCAGGAAATTCTTAGTTCTGTCCTAATTTAGCTTACAGGATATTTCTGGTTTGCTTGGAAATATTCCCCTCCCTCCCCCTCCCCCCCAACTCTGCAAGATCAGGAACAGTGATTTATCTAAATTCTTGTTCCCTCACTGGAAATTAAAGGTTTTTTTGTCAGGTTCTGTCATACTGCACTACTTCCGTTTTGCTTAGTCTGTACTTGTTTTAATACATCTACAATACTGAAAGTTAATTGTAAAGCTGCAGTTAAGTGCCTTTGTTGAAAATCTAGATTAGCTTTTTTTCTAAACCACATTTGCACACTTAATAAGGCAGTTTTTGAAGTTGCCTATAAATTTTAGCTTGGGAAATTCTGTTTCTCCATACATATTGTGACTAATGGTGTGCATGTGTTTTCTGAACGTTTTTCTGGAAGCCTGCTCATTTTAAGATACCTTCAGTGTATATTTAATACATAAACATCATCTGTTGCAGGTGAGTTAGTAGGCTTTTTTCTCCCTGATTTTTTCATAGAGAAAAAGTTAGAAGAAAGCTATTTTAATACATGTAATGACTTGAATCAGTTTTAGAAAAAAGTTTTTTGAGTGTACAAGAACATTTTAGAGAGAGTAGTCCAGACTGTTGATTAGCAGTTCTCAGATGCTGAGAATTTTCTGTCCTTGGTGTATTCCCTTTGAACTAGTCTAGTCTTACTGAGAGGCTGCACTGCAGAAATTTATGCAGTTCTTTATAAGATTTGTATTTCCAAATAAGTAAGGTAGCCTTACTGCTCAACCACTTATCTGTTGTTGAGAAAGAGGCAGCCCAAAAGTATTATCTAACCTAGTGGCATTTGCGTATTTTCAAAACAGAACTAAAGGGGGGAAGTAATTTGTTTCTCCTTTTATTACTGTATGAAATGGGCTTCTACTGCAGGCCCCCTCTTATTTTTCTTAAAAGCCATAGAGCTTCCTTGACAGGTGCAGGACTAACAAACTCTATACTAATTATTTCCTTTTATGTTTTCCAAAAGGAGTGGCTTTCAAAAGGACACGGAGAATATAGAGAAATCCCAAGTGAGAGAGACTTTTTCCAAGAAGTCAAAGAAAGTAAAAATGTGGTTTGCCATTTCTATAGAGATACAACGTTCAGGTATAGTAAATAAGCTATGCTTAGGAAACCTTTTGTTTATAGATGTCAACAAAACCAGACATGTTCTATTGTTTTTTCAAATCCCAGAAATAAATAAGCTTCTTTAGAAGTATTCCATTTCCTTTGTTTTCCAAATCTCACTCCCTTCTCAAGATTTGATTTTCTTTTTTTCCTAATATTTTTTCCATTGCAGTTAATCTGAACATGATTTGACAACAATTGATACTCTCTTATGTAGTTGATTAGCATACAAATGTATATCTTTGACAATATTTGAGAATGCTGTGTTTCATTATTGATTTAGTTTGAGGAAGCCAGGTCTATAAAAGTAGCAACCATACAAAAGAAGCATTTCAAAAAGATCACTTTGGTTATTCCAGACAGAGATATTCTGGACAGTTCTGGCAAACAAAAATAAAAATATAAAAAACTTGTTTAAACGTCTTCAGAATTTAAGATCTGCAGATACCAATTGCAGCTGCTTTCCCTTTGTGCCTGTGCCTTTGTGATTATGCCACTTTTTTAGGGTGTGAGAGACCTAGATCTGAGAACTTGTCCTGCCTCAGAATAGGAACCTAAAATAAGATCTTCCACTTCCTTGGAAGAATTTTACAAGTTCTGGGTTGTTGAGGCTGTTCCTCAGTGGGTCTGTCTCAAGGTCTTCTGTTAAAGTTGCAAAGTAGAGTAGTTCGTTGAAGGAGGAGCCAGTTGTCCTGGTTTTGGTTGGTTTTTGCCGCCAAGGCGTTGTGTTCTCTCTAGCTATAGAATATAAACTGAAACAGCCTTAATGTGAGAAATGGAAAGAGGTCAAAGTCGGATTATGCAGTGAGGTATCTGCATCCTACATTTTCTAAGTTAAATGATTAAGTTTCATAAATATCTGAAGCGGTTGTATTTGGCTAGCTTTTACTCAAGTTGAAGGACTGTCTCTGCAAATAAAGTAGCTTAGAACAGGTTTGAGTTGTTTGGTTCTTGTTTATTGAACCAACAAAGTCTGTAGACTCAGGAAAAAGAACTTTCTCTAAAGTTCTTTGTAAAATGTGTCATGCTGACAACCAGTTTCAAGCTAGTGTGTCAGGTTTACCAACTGCAATGTCAAGTTGCTTTCATCCTTGCCCACTGCAGCTTTTTGATCTGCTCAGCTCTCCTCTTGAGTTAAAGGACAGTCACATCACAGAGCTCATGCAGCTACTCCAAACCATTTAAAGAAGACGATCCAGAAAGCTGAGATTGCTCAAAACATTTGTCAGATGACAGAGATTTGTGGACCTGTCACCTGCAGTTTATGGTACTGTCCCTTAGCTAAGAAACAATAATTGTATGCTCACTCCTATTCCATTGCAACAGAAAAGTGAAATATTTTTGCCTCTAGCCCTACTGAAGCAGTCTGTAAAAATAACTGGTTTTTTTCTGTTCAGTGAGTTACTGCGTCTTGGTGTTGGAGGCAGTGACAAAAAAAAAAAACAAAAAGCAAAACACTGTAGTATGTTGAGAGTACTTGAGATGTGAATGTTAGTTATAAACAATTTTTTCCAGCTGACAGGCAGTGAAGCTAGAGCAGGAAGAGGGAAATTTCATCCGTAACTGCAGGCTTCAAGAGAGAGGCTTTCAGGTGTATGTGGGAGTAATTAGGAAGAAATTAGAGAAATAGATGGTGTCATTATACAAGAAAGGTGCTTCAAGCCATTATTTGCCTAGTCATTAAGTCCAACTACCTTTGAAACATGGCTTCTCCTGAAACTAAATTCTGAATTACGAAGGTCATATCTAAGGAATTAATATGATAAAAATAGTTCTTTATTGTTCCTTTTAAACTCTCTAAGATACATATTCTTCAGTTTATTGATTCTAATACTTTATATATTTTGTTTGGGTTTTTTTCACAGGTGCCAAATAATGGACAAACATTTGACTGTATTGGCAAAAAAACATGTTGAGACAAAATTCTTGAAATTAAATGCTGAAAAATCTCCTTTCTTGTGCGAGAGACTGCGCATCAAAGTAATCCCCACTCTAGCACTAGTAAAAGATGGAAAAACACAAGACTATGTTGTGGGCTTTACTGATCTTGGTAACACTGATGACTTCACTACAGAGACCTTAGAATGGAGGCTAGGCTGTGCGGATGTAATTAATTACAGGTAATTAATTGGTTTGTGATTGTTTAATTTTCAGATACAGTGCAAGGAGAATATGCTTGCAAACAGGAAAATCTGTAAAAGTTTGTAACTTTGGCTGCTATGTTATACGCTTAAGACACACCAGAGTTTAATCCATTTATTTAATCTGTGTCCTTTGGCATGGGAAGGAAGAGAGTATCTCCGGCAAAGTATTGAGACATTGTAACGAGTGTTATGTTGTCCTTTTTGTACAATAATAAAAATAAACATGAGTTCTTGCGGTGGGATGTATGGAGTAGCTACACTGCTCTGATACAGCCTCTGGGAGTCATGCATCTAATGTAATCCTTTCTAAATCAGCTATAGATGCTTAGATGTCACAGTTGCAATGCAGTACAGTTTGAGCATTTCTAGTCCACTTCAGAGAAAACTCAGCAAGTCATCCTTAAACTGCATCATATTACATGCATGAATGTGTTTGTGGGGGTTTTTTTTTCCAATGAACAGTACAGAAAGTGAAAAGACGTTGCAGAAATGCAAATAAATTATTGCTGTAGCAATGCAATATAATCAAAAATCCCACATTTAAGACTGCAGGATAGAAGGCAGTAGAAGGTAACTGTCACCACGACAGCCTAACTTTACAGGATAATCATTGACCAGAACTTTCTGCTTTGCTTTTTGGTGTGGCTAAAACATCATCTTTATCTTCTTAGGTTAATTTTGCTCTTTTGTTTTGAATGTCTTTGGCGCTTTTTTTAATTATTTTAAACTTCATTATCCGAATTTATTTCAATGTCTAATTCCCAAATTTTGGCAAGAAGTATTGTTGTATCTCAAAGGCAAAAAAAACTGCTGCTCAATTTAGCTTAGTAGCTGTTGAACTTCAGGTGAAATTAAAATTTGTAATTCAAAGCAAGTGGTAATAGCCATTTCCCAACTCAGTAACAAGGAAATATGCAGAGAAGTCAAAGGCAGCTTGTGTATATATTCTAGACATCAACTGCCTTTTATGGGAGGAATCTTTCAGTGGAGTTGTACCAAACTGTGTTGAATGTCCTACATGTTAGTACACTGGCTTACAGCATAATTTTACTTCCTACTTGACTCTGCTAGTACTGTGTATTCTGCTCTTAGCTCCTTGTGGAGTTGGGGGTGTTGTTTCATTCTCTGTTCATTTTGCCAGATGCTGAGTTTGGTACCTGGGCTTTGCAAAGCCCAGGAGATCCATTCCAGGAGACATCCATTTATGTACAAGTGTTGTATTTCCACCCTGCTCTGAATGTAATGTTTCGCTCTCTGGAGTTCCTGAAAGGGGATAGTCCTCTTCGGAGCCTAGAAACAGTTATTTTCCTTCAACCTGCACCTGGGGAGGAAGAATGCCAGACACCAATATAGGTTAGGGGTGGACCTGCTGGAAAGCACTTTGGAGGAAAAGGATCTGGGGGTCCTGGTGGATAGTAAACCATCCATGAGCCAGCGATGTGCCCTTGTGGCCAAGAGGGCCAATGGAATCCTGGGCTGTATAGGGAAGAGTGTGGCCAGTAGGTTGAGGGAGGTCATTCTCCCCCTCTACTCTGCACTGGTGAGGCCACAGCTGGAATACTGTGTCCAGTTCTGAGCTCCCCAGTTCAAGAGGGATAGGGAACTACTGGAGAGGGTACAGCATAGGGCAACAAAGGTGATTAAGGGATTGGAGCATCTCCCTTATGAAGAAGGCTAAGAGAGCTGGGACTCTTGAGCCTGGAGAAGAGAAGGCTGAGGGGAGACCTTATTAATGCTGACAAGTATCTAAAGGGTGGGTTGAAGGAGGATGGAGCCAGACTCTTTTCAGTGGTTCCCAGTGACAGGACGAGGGGCAGTGGGCACAAGCTGGAACATAGGAAGTTCCATTCAAATATGAGGAAAAACTTCTTTGCGGTGAGGGTGACAGAGCACTGGGTCAGGCTGCCCAGGGAGGTTGTGGAGTGCCCTTCTCTGGAGATCTTCAAGATCCGCCTGGATGCCGTCCTCAGTAATGTGCCCTAGGCAATCCTACTTTAGCAGGGCAGTTGGACTAGATGATCTCTAGAGGTCCCTTCCAACTCTGATAATTCCATGATTCTGTGCCAGCAGATGGTGAAAGGATATACTGTATTTAGGGGAAAAACTCTTTAGGTCACACTGACGAAAATCAGGATTCAAGTGGTGTATTGACTTACTACTGACATGTAATTAACTAGCAATCAGTGAACTGTACATTTAGGATTTACAAAATGTTAATGCCTACAAATTTCTAAACGCCCTTCTATAGCTAATTCCAGAAGGTTCTCATTGCTCGCTCACTCACTGACACTTAGATGCAAACCCCTCACAGGTCATGTGAGTGAAAGCACACACAGCATTTTTTGAGCAAGGGGAGGTTCTCCTATAGCTCAGCTGTGCTGTAGGTGATGTGGGTGCTCCGGCTTCGTGTGAACACATGGTGTTCCCAACAACCCATGGACCCACACACTGGTGAGAAAGCTCCCACAGGGTCATACATCACACTGAGGTGTGAGTCCCTCATAGTCTACTAGCAGGAGTGCAGTGTCTGATGGGGAAGCTACTCTGTCTGGCCTACACAGAGATAATACAGGGTGACTTCTGGCAGTAAAAAACCCAGTTTTGACTCCAAAGTCCCTGTTAAAAAATTTTAGCTTCTTTTATACTTCTGGCTTCTCGTTTGTTTTGAAAAGTCTCTCTGTAATTCCCAGGATACTTAATGTGACAGACTGGGGTTTTTTTAGCATGATCCATTCGTGCTCCTGTCTTAACTACACTTATTCAGGCCATTTCATCCAGGATGTGCTATGCTAGCAACACCACAATGCTACTTAGGGTGGCTTTAGGGAGTAGCGGTTGTGCTCTCTTACAATTTTTTTTCTGGAGAAACACAGAATTAGAGGTGCTGCTTACTGTCTGCATGAATACGGCTGTAGTCAACATGTCTTACTCTTTTTCTCTAGTGGAAACTTGATGGATCCACCTTTTCAAAGTCAAAAGAAGTACGGAACAAGCTTTACAAAGTTGGAGAAGAAGACCATCAGAGGAAAGAAATATGATTCAGATTCTGATGATGACTAGAAGAACAACTAAATGTATTTGTAAATCATCTTTTGTTTATGCTTGGTACATTTCTAAGAATGTTTTTTATAAAGCTTACTGCTTTTCATTACATCTGCACATAATGCTCATTTTTCTATACAGTTTTATACAACTGAGTCATAGCAGAAAAAAGCTTAAATATTTTTTTTTTCCTTTTTTGGAAGTCATTTGTAATTTAAAAATCCGAGTCCTTCTAACTAAGTAACATGGCAAATGATGAACTTTGTCTTAAGTGTAAGTTTATGAAGTGATTTGAAGTAACTGTTAGAAACAACTGTACCAAGTCAGACCAAAGGTCCCTCTGGCTCAGCATCCAGTCTCAGTGGCCAAAAGCAGATGCACAAGGAAGACTAAAAACAGGGTAAGCAGACAGCAATGCTTCCCTAGAATATACTCGGGCTTGGGGAACTCTATATCTGAGAGCATTTGCTGGTTAAAGTAATAGGGTTAAAAAAAAAATCTCTTTAAATCCTCATAGTATCCTAGCATCCACATCATATGGCAAGGAGTCCACAGTTTAACTGCGTTTTGTGAAGAACAACTTCCGATTGTTTTCCTTGAATCTGACAGTTCCATTTTTTTTCTGATTATTTAAGGCGATGATAGACACTTTTCAAAAATATTTTTCCCTGTCAGTTCCTCTTCCAGTAGTCTTTTCAAATTTATTATTACTGATTTTATCAGTAAAGCATTACAAAATTATTAGTAAAGGAATTATGCATTTTAACAAATGATTGCTTATCTTATGGTGCCATATCATAATATTGAATAACTTAACTACGTTGCACTATAAGTTGTAAGAACAGTCATTAACTTATGTGAATTCTGAAATAGATGGCCAAGAGAAATGCCCTTTTACCATCTATGTACGCTGCATGTTAAAGCTGATACAGCGGGTAATAGCACATAGCAACAAGTATACTGAAAACAGCCTTGTTGACAGGTTTGTATAATTCTGTGGTTTTGAATGTGTGGATTTTATAGCAGATGCTTTGTACAAGAGAGTAGAATAGAGAAAAGTATTTGGGAGAAACCTTGATCTGTTAAGTTTAGATATAGCACCGCATACTGTGTACTGTTCTTAAGTAATGAACAGAATTTTCAAGGGAGATCTTCCTTGGAACACAATGTAGAATTTCTGGCTAGGTGAAGAGTTGATGAGTTTTCTTTTTGTTTAAAAAAAAAAAAAAGTTTGCTGTGTGCTGAAGGACCCTTTTGAGGTGGTATTTTGAATCCAGTTGGTCCAGAAAAGCAGTGAAGTGAGTCTAGTCAGTCCTGCTGCCTTGTATTGGAGAACACTTGTGATTGGGCCAGCACAGCAATATATCTCTAAGTTTAAAAAAAAATTATATTTTATTTCTGTTCATGTACATTGAAATAAAATTATTTTAATTCTAAGGTTGACTTTTGCATCCTTTCAAATAAGGTGGTCTAGGTGCTATGGGTTTGGGGTTTTTTCCCATCAGAAAAGAAAAAGAAATCGGAATCAGAAGTCCATCAGAAAGTTGCACATGCTCTTCCTAGACTTCTAGCTTACGGTTCTGTCTAATGTTAAGGAATCACTTTGAGCAGGCAATCAGCTTAAGATGTACACAGCTGCCTGTTTACATCAATATACTAGAAGCATAAAGTAAACTTGCTTCAAGATTATGTCCTTTTTAATGGACAGACTCTCTAAATGCACTAGAAAGTGCTTTTTTTATTTGTTTTCGTCCGGTTGGATGAAATTAGGAAAGCAATGTTCCAGTAGCATTTTTAAGAGTGCCTTAGAAGGACTCATCTCCGAGTCCTAATTATGTTGAATAGGCTGTGGAAATAAAAAAATCACGTCTAACGTAGTTGCGTGCTGTGTGGAAACACATGTGGGCTTGTCAGGATTCCAGCATGGTGCGTTGTCAGAGATTATTCAGTTCCACACGTGAACTCATTGCAAACTCAGTGCAAATCCTACTCAGAGTCTATGGTTTCATGTCACTTTAAAACTGCTGGGTTTTTTTCTAGGTTAATCTTCAGTTGCACCTTTTCCTTCATCTGGCTTGCAATATGCCACATGCACTCCAGTGCTGATACAAAGAGTTTGTAATAATCCTTGGTTGGGTAAAAGGGGAAGTTGAGACCTGTTTGTACTAATAAGTTTAAATTTATTTTGAAGCAGCAGTCTCATAGATCTGTCTGCGGCAAGTCTTACTTTTGTGCCTGCTTTCTGCGTTTTCTGTCTTGAATGAAGATTAAAACTCATTGAACAGTCCTCTTGGTAAGATCTCCATTCTTGATCTGCATATTACTTTGAGATGAACAATCCAAATCCAAGAATTTTATTTTCACTGAAACTGAAAAATTATTCTAATTTGAGTAGTGAGGCGCAAGTTATTCTTCTATGGTGAAGTTCAGTGATTTTGCATTAAATAATGAAGTGTCCATAATAGTAAGACCTGGGTCAGCAAGCTAGAAGTGTAAACAGTACAGAGAACACCAATGGAAAGCTGTAGAGGCTTGAAAAGCACAAAGCTTAGCTTTGTCAACAGTGATTTAGTGGCAGTATGGCTGATCAATGAGATGATGATACACGATATCTATTAAGGACACAGGTTGCGTGTAATTAATTCCTTACAGCAGATAGATCATGTATGTAAGGACGTGACTAAATAAAGTTCCTGAGCCTAAACTAATCACAAAATGGTACCTGGTCTGGGATGTATTAGCCATGAAAGGGTATTATACAATAGATGAGAAACAGTCGCACATAGCTTTTGAAGTTAATGGGGTTTATGCATGATCTCAGCATGTAAGTTTAGTAATGATTAGTGCTTAAGTCTGTGCTTGATGCTTGCATGAAGTAATCATTAAAGAAATACACGGAGACAATAATAACCAAACAAGGTCTGTATCACTCAGCTCTTAACGCTGGGTTATTTGGACCTGGCTGGGCACTGTGTGATAGCTGGTTGATCCCATGTTATGCTTGTTGTGGTTTGCTCAAGAAATCTACCGAGAAGTTAAGTGCTGAGTTAAGCTTTGGGATTTGGGAGGTGAAGAAGTCTGGACCCTGAAAGAGATGGGTTGAGCAGCAAACTCTGGAGAGGGCAACAACTGAGCAGCTGCTCTCAGACCCTGTTAGCTGGTTGGATTGCCTGCAGGTGTAGTAGGAGTCATTGAAGGAGGACGACTCAAAAGGTGAATTGATGCCTTCTAGACCTCTGTTCCAAGCAATCCACATTGTGCTATTTCCTGCTTAGAAATTCTATGAGGAATACTTTTCTATGGAAGTTTCTATAGGAGGCTGGGCTTTGAACAGTACTGTTTCTAAAACAAGCCCTTGGTCTGCCATGTAAGAGTCCTCAAGCTGGCGTGAGGGATGCTGTTATTTTGTCTCTCATGGATACCTGCACATGTGCGTACAGACATACAAGCACAGACTGATGCAGAAATAGTGCAGTTTTTGCACTCGATGTATGAATTGCATATTCAGTATCTGTGTATTCCACTTTTTTTAAGGGAAAATTCTTTCGGTAGTGGGTTTATCTGTCTGTCTCTTTAGAACAGCTCTATGCAACAGTTTGAGAGCGAGGTTTCACTCCAGAATTTAAGGAAGGCCTCTCTAGGAATTGGAAGTGGAGGGTACTCAATGTTACCATAGAATATTTTGGAACTCTTCTGAGGGGGATGTTGCCCCCAAGCCCCCTTTAAAGGAGAAATAGATAGATGGGTTCCACCACATTTCAGCAAATTACTGCTCAAATTGCTACTCTGATCTTTTGTTCTTGGATCATGCTTTGGAGTCTTTAGTGTTAAGCCTGTCAAATGAGACTGGTGATTCAAGACAATCCGGTGTCCCAGATGCTCCTTGTTGTCTTTCCCCCTGGAGAGCACTGTTTTGTCTTGGGTGCTGCAAAAGGGAACATATGCCCATACGTTTTTTATCAATTTAAGCTTGCACAGCAAACTGGCGATAGTAGTACGTAAGAGATCAGAGCATCACCAAAAAAAATGTTCACATTTTGTGGGCTAGTTTTAAGTGCATGCACACTGAGAGATATTTGATGCTTGTTGATAAAAGGGGTTAGTTAAGAAAATTTGTATTTAGAGATCCAATGACATGCATATTCTAAGGCTACATTTTTTGGATTAGCTATTAGAGCCATGGCTTGAGCTGCTTAAAGTAAACCACCACTCGCGCAGGAGCCGTGTAGCTGTATCAGCTCAGTGTTCAATCTGTGTTAATACACTTTGCCTTTTTGAACATAGCCTCTTCAGACATCATCTGCCTGGTATGATTTCAACATGTGACTCTTACAAAAAAGGTTTAAAAATTAACTTAACCGCTTCACAAACCATACAATCTTCAGTAATCACTGGGTTTTCCCAAGATGTCATTATAGAAAAATCAGGTGATTGTAATACACAAAACCACACTTATTCCCTTCCTGATCTTCTTCCTCCTCGCTAATTGCTTCTGTTGTTAGTGTGCTGCCCTAGAAAAAAAGTCTGAAACTGTTTCCTGTTTGGTTTCTAGAATGTTGACAGGCTTCAGTGCTTTGTATCATGAATCCCATGCACACAGAAATGCTCTTAATAGTTATCATGATTAATGGGTAAAGTTAATAAATTATTAATGGGTGTTAGTTTGACGTCCCCGTGAATCATGAATGTACTATCCCCATTTAGTACGTGGGAAACCAAAACAAGAGTAGCTCTGCTGAAGGACCTAGGAACATCAAGAATTAGATGCTCATGTATCTAATTTCAGTCTCCTCCTGGAACCCAGAATTTGGGATTAGATGTGTTGGTTTCCTCTCCAGCGGGTGGTGCCCTGGGGCAAGATCCAAGGCATCCAGGAGGCTGTTGAGTGAGCGTCTACAAAAATATTTTACCCAAGTGTGACATTCCTCTCCCTTCTCCCCTCTGAAGCTTTGTACAGTGTCAGGATTGTGGGACTGGAAAGAGAGAGCAAGAGAAAATGTGACTTTGTGACTCAGGGATTTGAGAGGAAATAAGGTTGTTCTTCCCATTCTCAATACTTTGTGTCTTTTCCATACTTACTACAAAATATTGTGTTGATTTTATTTCCACCACCACCTCTTCCTGTTCAATATGAAGCACCAAGGCAGTCTCAGAAACGTGAGACTGAGGCGCCTGTGTCCCTGCAAGGGGCTGTAGGGCTGTTCTCTTGCCTTCCCACCAACTCCCCCTGTGGCTCTGCTGCACAGTAGCACAACCTCGACAGGCTGAGGAATGAACAAACGTGCATCCAGTCTCGGTGAGGGGCATGCGGGCTTTAAACACAAGGGAGGTTAATGTAGGTTTCTGCCTTCCTGAGGTTATCTTCCAAGATTGGTCTTGCTTCTGCCCTGGCTGGTTTAAACAAAGTGGGCATCGCAGCCACTTTTGGTGAGTAAATGCATGAATGTGCGCTGTAAACTCCCACTCACAGAGAGATTTTGGCACTGGGATGCCAAGTCTAGCGCCCAGACTTTGGGACGTAAGGACCAAGCTCTTCTGGCTCAGCCATTTTAGACTCAGACAGGAGCAGAACTATGTCTCATCCAAGTACTTGGGAGACAGCTTTGGAGCATGACAGTGTCTTGGTTCATGTTTTATGAGCATAAGCCCTCTCCTGGCTTGAACTTCACATGACTCACTTTAGGTGATAGATCTCTCTTTGAGCTGGGAAGTGAACTGAGGTCTCATGAGATCTAGTCCAGTGACCTCTTTGCTAGAACCCCTTTCCTACAGTAAAATTCAAAGACTTGTTTTAGAACAGAAAGAAAAAAAAATTTTTTCCCCCCTCATAAACACCCCTGGTCTTAGTTATCTTACGTGATGACTAGAGACGTGCTTTGTGCAGAGCAGGATGTCATTTCGGGGCCCACCTGCATTTTTCAGAAAGGCAAGATAAAGGAAGATATTGGGGCTCTCAGCATCTGAAGATCTTTGCTATCATTACTTATAGGCAGACTAGATGTAGAAAAGAAAATCAATGGAAATGTAATTATTAAACTGACCATATCCCTTTAAAAGTTGGGAAAAACAACTCTAGAGGGCTTGTCTGAGGTGATGCTACAGATGCATCTTTAACTGGCCAGTTAGTGGTAGGCATCCGTGACATGCGTCAGCTTTATGCCCTATAAAGCAGTTACAAAGTCTATGAATACCTGGTGTTATGTATAATTACGTCCCAGTCAAAAGAAACAGCCTGAGAAATGCCTGCCCATGTGATGAAACCAGAGTTGAAACTCACAACAGAGACAGTCATTAGTACGGGTATTGTTCCAGGTAATTTTAGATAGCATTCTCACCGCCCAGTGAAATGTGATGATATCACCCTTGACCTGAAGGAGAACAGCATGTGCAAGACAAAATGCTTTTCAAAGTGGTGCTCGATTTTGATCACATCTCTATTAAGTGGAATGAAAAAAAAACCAAATTCACCCTGGTAGATCACTTGGCATGGGGCAGGGGTGAAGCGAAAATCTGTGAGTAGGAAAGAACTTGTAGTATTGGATCTTGGTGTGCTTCAGGTCTCCAGTGCACTCCTTTCAAGCTTATGTAAAATGGGTGGAAAATGCCATTCAGTCCAGTAGCATTTTATGTGCACTCTGTACTCCCTTCAGCTCCATGCAACCAACGGTGTCAGCAGAAGACCATGGGGAAGCCGTGTCTGTAGTCACCAAATGCAGCTTATCGCCAGGATGCCCCTGTGAACACCAGGAAGCTTTCCTGCTTCTTACGCTTAAGAAAACGCAGATATCATTTGATAAGTGAACTTTCCTTTCCTTGGCCTTCCATCCCCTCCCTCCCGACCACACACTGTGCTGACCAAAATCCAGCAGAAGGGGAATATGTACTGGCACCCTTTACGTTTAAAAATTAGACAAAGCCAAAATGGGCTTAAAACTACAGGTTGGTTGGTTTGTTTGTTTTTTAATTATAACCTTTATGTCCTTTTTCTTTAATATTAATTTAATAATTATGTCATATTTCCATAGCTTTCATGCATTTTCCCTCCTATCAGCCATGAGGGCTAGCATTTTTCTGTTCTAGAATCTCATATGAATCCAAAAACTTGTGCTTCTAAACAAAATACTGAGAATAATAAAGGAAAATATAAAAAGAGGTTCAGTGGTGTTATGAAAGAAAGTAACGTCTTTCAGGGACATCAGTCCAGTGTGTTTCTGGATATCTCTTTATGAAGTCCTGCCATTTAGAAGGAGCTGCTTTAGTCTTATACAGAAAGATGCCTTCTAACTCATCCATCCCCTCTTCAGCCTACCAGAGGTAGCATCACATCACAGCTGTGTGTACGTCCCTTCTGTCGGGTCATCGGCTGTCAAATAATCTCCTGTGCTTTACAAGCTAATAAACCATTGCTTGGTTTTGAACCCAGTAATTAGTATCTGGCCCAAACAGTGTTTCTTACCCACCATGTCTCAAGACCAAAAGAGAGGGAATCGATAGATTTGTGATGTATAAAATAGCAAGGAGAAAGCTACTGGAAGAAAATCTTGCTTTTCTAGCCTCCACCCATGCTGGACAGAATGTGGTCAAGAGAAAAATCCAGGGAAGGGGACAGGCTTAGAGGGCATCAGCCTCTTTCAATCTCCAAGCAACTCAGATGTTCTGCATGCGTGAAAAGTGTCTTGGCCACATGGTGCAAGTCTTTCAGAGACCCCCACTGGCTTCAGCTGCTGAGGGACCGGTTCCCTTCCTCCTCATTTCAGCTGTAGCATCCTGCCTCCCCAAGCCTGAAAGTCAAACCCTGCCTCTGCTCTCAAAGTATTCAAGTCACCCTCCTGAACTAGGCTCGATGCAAGCCATGAAGCTGTGAGATGCTTTTCTTTAATTGTCCTTTTTGGCATTCATATGAAAGCATGGTACTCAGTTAAAAGCTTGTCAACCTGGAATCGTTGAGGATAGAAGACAAAAACCCTTCCAGAAATGTGTCTAGACCAACCTGAGATGCCAAGCAAGGAGAGCACTAGACAGGGATCTGATTTTTGCCTGGCCTCTGCCACTGATTCACTGCGATGCTTTCTGCAAGTCATTTATTGTGCATCGATGTGTTCATTGATTGAGGAAAAACAGGATTTATTTCCTTTCACAGAGTTGTCCCGAGTGTTACTAACCACTGCTTGTGCAAAACTTTGGATGAAAGGAATCATAAGAGTTCTAAGCTCTTAATATATATTACTTATTGTATTTTAAAACAAATGTCGTCACGCTAGGTAGGAATTAACATTCCAAAGCCCATAGGGTGGGTACCTTTTTATCCACATATATATAAAAGTCATCAAGTGACCTGCCTCAGAGGAAGGCCAGCTGAAGACAGGTGAGTCTGAATTAACCTGTAGAATATTTATTTAGAGCCAGGAGCCTTGATTTTGTTTTGATTTAGCCTTTTGTCAATATTGTGATTGCTATGCTGTTTCTGCCCAAGGCCTGTGGGAAAGGGGGAGGGAGGGGAAATAAGACTGACGATAACTTAATAATCTGGCAATTTTCTGCATGTGGGAACAGCTACAGCCTGTAGCTTTAAATGGGACCCCATATGGATTTGTCATTGAATTCGTAGGTATCGGGTCAACTCTATGGATCTGGGCTTGCGAACGCTCAGTGTTAACAGCTCAAACTGTGCTACTGCGTGTACCTAGCCCTGGCCGTGGGTGTTTGCTGGCCTGAATAAGCTCACTCAGGACAAGGGAGTCTTTCCAATGACACCGGTGGGCTCCTTGTGTTTGTGCATCCATGCAGTCTGGTTTTTTAATAGAAATACAGGCTAGAGAAAAGGTCACACACCATTAAAATCAATAAGGCATTTTCAAGTGTTAATAGCATTGCATGATGAGTGCCTACAAGACTCGGGGTGTATTTTGTATTTTAAACCCTCTTGGGGGAAAAAAAAAAGCTTACAAAAAAATTTGTAAGCCGTAAAAACTGCTCAGTTTAAATGCATTCACCAGCAAGGCAAGTACAGTCAGTGTTTTTTCTAGTCGATAGCTACTATCTGATGACATCTTGGGATTTTATTAATAAGGACAACAGATGCATTTATTACAAAAGCGATTATCTGCCATTACCACACACAGGAATTAATGCAGAAATATTATTTTACCAGCAAAATCTTTGCCCTGCATGCTCTTAGCAGAGGATTGAAGGTCATATTGCTTGATTTTTGAAAACTCATTTTTCCAAAAGCCAAGCAAAAATCCCATTGCCTTTTGAACAGAGAGGCAAAGGAATGAATGCACATTAGACTTCACACACACACACATATTTGAAGCAAATGTACAGTGCCTTCTCATTGTAAAGACATGATAAGAGTGCTCAGGAGGGGTCTTGCGATCAAGCGATATGAAGTGGCAGGGGCTGAAAAAGGTCCCAGACTGCCGAAGGGGACCTCCCTGCTCCCAAGCTCCCCAGGCTTGACTCTTCCCTCTCAGTGTGACGGTGTAGCTGCACACGGGATGGAGGAGACACTCAGCTTCAGAAGAAGCCTGTATCTCCCAAACAAGGAGGAAATAAAGAGCAGATGGGGCTCCCATCACTTGCTTCTTCTCCCACCACCACTCTGTGAAGCTGGCGGCTGCATCCAGTGCTAGGGGTGAGGGGGAGACTGTACTGCAGTGAGGGTGACTCTGGTCTCCAACCCATCTTCAGCTAATGCCATCCCCATCTGGTGCCTCGGGGTGGGAGCTTTTGGCACGCAAGTTTTGCTTCGGGGCTGTTGAAAATCAGCACTGATTTCTTCATGTTTTGCAAACTGCTGTATTTCCAGGTCTTCTGGGACAGCCAAGGAGAGCCATCACCATGATCCCTGCGCTGCTCTTGATGGGCCTTATGGCCCTTGTTGGTGAGCTCAGGTTTGGGTTTGGTTTGCTGTCAAAAGGCCCCCAGGAACTATTTGCAGAACAACTGCAGAGAGGAGGCGTGTGGTCAGGCCCGAGGTCCCCTTTCTGCAGGGTGCTCTAAGAACCTGTGTGGCTGAAGCTCCTCAGCTGCCGTATGAGGCCGCTTGCCACCCACCTGCGTCCTTTAAATAAACACATCTGGAGCATGGCACTGACACCAAAAGGGAGTCACAGACATACCTCCTCTTGATTTTCCCAGCTAGCCTTATCTGATCTCTCTGCCTACTTGGAAATGGTGTCACAAATGCTGCAGGCTGTTTGATGGAGGCTATTCATCCCTCAGTTATTGAGGAAGCAGGGTAATTGGCCCAGGTTGAGGCAAGCACTCTCCTGAATTAATTCCTCACCAAGTTACAGAGCAATACAGGAGACAGTTCCAGCCAGGATGCTCAGTTACTGCCAGCTAGCATCCGAGGGACACTGGAGGGCATCAAATGGAAAAAAAACCCTCTGAAATAAATGCAGAGGCTGTGGCTGCCCTCTCCCACGCTGGCCTTCAGACCTAGCGGGGCAGACACCTATTCATCTAAATTGTCATTAGCTTCATTTGTTTCAACTTATTCAATTAGAAAAGAACAAATTTCTCTAGCTTTCATTGATAACATTGCTGATGGAGAAAGACACAAGCATGGCCAACACAAGGTGACGTGGATTACGGGTCCGGATGAATCCCTCATACTTGACTTGTAGTCACTTGCAGCATGCTGTATGATATTGCTCTGAGATCTTGCGTGTTCAAACACCTCCGCTTAATTTTTCAGCTCCCTCCATGAGTTACAGTTGCTATGGCGACGTAAGGGCTCTTCAGGCCCCCACGATCTCCTGTACAGCCGTAAGAGCCCCAGACTGTGGTAGGTATCGTTCATTGCTTGATTTGTCAAACTGGTTGTACCTGACAGAGAGATACTTTACCTCCCATTAAATGTGGTGAAACTACTCAATTAGCCAAAAGGGGAAAAACAACACTTCCCCTCCCCGAATGGCAGGTGCTGTGAAACCTCCAGATCTGTCGGGAAGCAGGCAGACAGACGTCACGTCCCACAGTCAGGATCCTCAGCCTCTAAGCAAAGGGAAATAGCCTAACCCCTTTTCTATTGAAACGGCTTCTTCATCCATCAGGCCTTTAGCATCAGCATCCTCACAGAGCCCTGGGGCCTGTCTGCTCAAGAGGGAAGATGTGCAGAGCTAGCTCCTGAGTGCTGGTGTGTTGGCTGAGCTGGCCAGCAAGGACCTGCCAGAGACACATTTTGCAGGGGGAAGGTCCCAGGGTGTAGTCATGCTACCTCTGGGGAATCTGTTTTTGGTAACTCCTTCCCATTTCCCTCTTTTTTGCCTTGTGTTATTGCCCCATGTCACGGCACAGCTGAATACAGCAGTGTTAGACCTCCCAGACCTCCAGGGGGTATGTCCAAGCGTGGGTCTGAATTCACTTGCTTGTTTTCAAGCTGTCCCAAAATTACTTAAAAAAAACCCCACCTTTCTATCCACAGACTAACAATGCAGCTATTAACTGCGGTTTGGCTGGTCAGTAGTGATGCATCTCTTGCTTTTTCCAAACGCATTTTGAAATCTCACTTTTCTGACTCCAGAGCCGCATTTCCAGTGGAGCGGCAGCAGCAGAGGACCACAAACATGTGGTCTCCCCTCCTAGGAAGCCACCCTCTTCCCCTCATTATCCTTGGGTACTGGCCACGGTCAGAGCCAACAGGGCTGTGCTTGCTCCCCAAGCACCACTGCCTGACTGGGTGCAGTTGCTTTTTCTTCAAAACCAGAGTTACTCCTTTGAGACGTGTGCTCAAGGGGAAAGCGAGGGGTTTGGATGGGAGGGTGTGTAAGTCTACCTTTTCCTACACGGCAGGGCTCGCCATGGTTCGGAGGACTGCTGAGGCAGACATCATACGCCTAAGGAAATATGAGATGCCGATTAGGAGAGTAGCCAGAAACCTCTGCTTGGACCCGGCGCTCATCGCTGCCATCATCTCACAGGAGAGCCGCGCTGGCCTGCTCCTGCAGAACGGCTGGGACCAGGGCCGGCAGAAGTACGGTTTGATGCAGGTACCTCAGGACAATAAGTATGAGTCATGTAGTGAATATCCCAGGGCTTCACCTTAGACAGTGTCTGTTCTGTGTTCGAGACAGCACTTAAATGTATTCCTACTACATCAAAGGTTGTGCTTAAGTGTTATCCTGAGTAGGTCGCTTCCAGGAGTCACATCCCGGGAGTACAAAGAAGAGGGGGAAGCTACTGTGGTAGTTGTGCTCAGAGGGAACCCCGCTTTCTTGCTTGACTTTTCTAGATCGGCAGGCAGCAACACCAACCTTTTGGAATGTGGGATAGCGAAGAACACATAAACCAGTGCTCAACTATCCTGGTTCTTGCAATTAATGAAGTACGGGCAAGACATCCTAGCTGGACCTGGGACCAGCAGCTGAGAGGTACGTGATGGGCTATGTAGCAGAAAGGGCCATGCTCGAGGTTACATCTAGAAGCAAAGAGGGAAAGCTGCATTACATACACCTGGCAAGGCATGAATAGCTGAGATTCTTAAACCAGAAAAAAATTAACAGCCCTCTTTGGCTTTTTGCTCTCTGTTAGCACTTTGGTTTGCAATTTGCATCTCAGTACACACGTTGAAGGACTTGCTATCGGTGTGGGCTCAGTGGGGTATCCTGCACACTGGTCTGTTACTGCATCTTTTTTATTGTCATTTAAATACCACATTAAGATTTCTAGCAACATTTAATTAATACCAGCTGATGATTTGTTGTTTGTATTACAATAAGGCAGAGGGTCCTGAGTGATGGGAGTGCTGTGCTTTCATTGGTGTCACTTTTAAGGGAAAAAGAGCACCAGTCTGGCAGATTTTACAGCATCTCTTACCAAAAAAAAAACCAAACCCAAAACAAACAAACAAAAAAAACCCTCAGAATTTTCTAGTTAATAGGGGGAACCCAAAACCGCAGACCAGCAAGAGGTCTGAATACAGAAGTTATGTCTCTGGCTCAAAACACAGCCTCCCCATGTTTCTGCCTGCAGAACAGAGGCTGTGGTGGGACGCCAAGTTTCTTGGCAGCTTTTCTGCAGTAGGAAGCAGTGGGAAACCAGCCCAGCCTGGGAGCTGCCACAGAGGCATGGAGGCACCTCGTGTAGCTTTGGGTGAAGGTTATCTGGCACAGCCTCGGCAGGTTGCCCCTTGACTTCAGCGACAAATGCCCACAGAGGGCCACTACCTTGAGCAGCTGGGCCACCACTGGTGAATGGCTGGTTCCATGACCACCTTAAATCCCTTGCAAAGGCATTGTGCTCAGTGAAAGTGAACAGGCCTCAAGTTACCCTCTTTTCTGTTCATCCTACAAGTGAAATGGCTGTCAGGTGCATAAATAAGGTAGAAACCGACTTAAAAAAAGGACACTGGGGGAGGCAGAAAGTGAGGCACCAGCAACACAACAGGCTTATCATGGCAGGCCGTTGATCGTGCCTCACATCGTGGGGAAGGATGGGAAGCGTGGGATCCAGGTTTGCTTGTAGTCCCTGTTACCTGCCTGCTGGTTTGTTCACCCTGTGCTATTTCTCGCTCTCCCGTCCTTGCCTTTTTAGATTACACTCTTTTCTAGGACCAGCATGCCATTCCCACCTGCATTTGGAGAGTCATGGGTTCCTTCACTGTAGAAATAAGGCTCTTGCAAAATCAGTCACTTTTTGATAATAAAGCACAATTAGCAATTTCCCAAGCAGTTGCGTGGGTTTGGTGAGATGCGTGGCCCTTCTGGCTAGGAATTTTTGCTTTTACGTGTCTATTTCTTACTTATAAGCCTGTAACAACTCCTTTTAACTCTTTCCAGGGGGAATCTGCACCTACCGTGCAAAAATGGGCAACTTCCAGGTCTACGAGGAAGACCCATGCGACAGAGACAACTACTACGTCAACAGCGTGATTGGGCGAGCCCAGTACTTTAAGACACATGGGTTCTAGGTCACAAACCCACCCCGCCACCGAGCCTCTCCTCTACTTAGACTAGCCCAGTAGTGATCGTAGTACCCAGAGCAGTTTCCTCGCATCTCCTGGCAGGACCGATGCTGGTGGCAACGGCAAAGGCACCTTGCTGACGCCGGCAGACCCCAGCTCCACACTCGCCGATGTGCAAGCTCAGCACCGCCTTCCAGGGGACCTGCAGGGACGAGAAACCATGAGCCTTTGAAAGGCAGGCAGGGACAGACCAGTGATGTTTAAATGCTGGGTGAGGAAGGTGCCTCCTCTCATTCAGAGCAGAGCGCGGGGCTGTTTGTGCGTCCCCCAGGTGCGGGCCTGCAAGCAGCTCTGCGTGGGCACTGGCTGTGCTCTTCCCATCTCTTCCTTCTACCTCCTTGCCTCTCCCTGGCCAACAAGGCCCCCGAATTGAAATCATCCTCCCCCTTGACTGTGCTAGCTAGTGGGCAATGAAGAGGCTTCTCAACGAGCCTCTGCTCTCTGCATGTTTCCTCACTAGCTGTGTGTTCCTGTGGCCAGCCCTGGGGGGGGGCAACACTAAACACGCTTCTGCTAGTCTCCCGAGCCCTGGAGCCCACAGCCGTGGTGGGGCTGGGGACCTCTTCAGGGTGAAAAGCGGCCTCACAGAGGGGAAACCATCTACATGAGAAGTACTGCAGGTGCCACAGCAGGCAGGAGAAACACCTTTCCACTAGAGAGCAGCCCTCCCTGCAGGAGCCAGCCCCGTGTGTACCCGCCCTAGGAGTTGTATCGTAACAATGGCATTGATTAAAAAAAAAAAAAAACTAAAACCAAAACCCACAACCTTCCCTGCTTTAGCTTTGGCACCTTTATGCTGGGTTTCCTCCAACTTTAAAAGCATTTCAGCATCTGTCCTTCTGCCAGGAATCCCAACTTCTAATTAGGAGTGAATTAGCTCTGGGTTTATAAGCTCTGTTTGAAAGTGTTCTTCAATGCGGATGGGTCTGGGTGCAAATTTAGGTTTACTGAGAATAATATGAATAAGAGAGAAAATAAAGATAACTGTTGAATCCCAATCTTTTTTCTTTCTTTTTTTTCATGGGGCCCAGAGGGCAGCAACCTGCAACTTGAGTAAATTACCCCATTCAGTACTCTTGGAATGGGTCTAAAACTCAATTTGAGAACAGGGAGAGTAAAATGGTGCTGGAGACCGGGGTGGGTGAGGAGATCTGGGCTGGGAGGCAGGGCGTGAGGGAAACCAAGCCCAGTCTCTCATCCCATACCTGCGAGGAGGGGAAGAAGGATGTTCATGTTCAGCCTTTTGAATACCTATTTTGGAGGCATCAGGCCACCTTTCTGCCAGCTGTCACCACTGCCAATGCAGAAGCAATGTGCCTGGTGGTCCCTGCCCGGCAGCACGGGGCCGCACTGCGGTTGTGCTGGGGTTGCCGGGCAGGGTCGACGCAGGCAGCATAAGAGCTTATTTGGAGACAGCTTTGGCAAGTGGAGCAATTCCAATGCTGTGCTCCTCGTCTTCCCAGTCACTCATCTGCTCTGTGTTGCAGCAAGGACTGTGCGTGATTAACATATTTGCAAGCAAACTCATTTTATCATCTCTGGAGACCAGAGGGAGCTCTAGGACATCTTGGATCTTACTGATTTTTTTTTTTTAAGACTACAGAAAACAGTTCAGTGTAGACCAACCTGAGGTATTAAACTTTATACTGTTTTGTCTTCAGTGAATTCTGCACTGTAATAACATAATTTTAGTAAAATGATTACTTTACAATACAAACTTGTGAAACATCACATGATTTGATCCCCTCTTCTTGAAACAGCTTATGTAAAATTCATAGGTTAAAGTCTTTGGTGCATTATGTTATATAAACCTCTATGTTATACAAACCTCTTATGTAAAACTTATAAATGCATTTTTGGTAGATCAGTATAAACTTCAAATGGGGCAGGGAATCTCACTGCTGCCTACATGAATAACACTGGGGTTTGAGTTTGGAGGGTGAACAAGAGCACAGCTTGCTTTCATTCCCTTCATGTCGCTCATAATTGCTGCCAGCAGGGTCCCTGTCACCACTACTGGTGTTGCCATCCCTGTGGAACTGTGAGCTCCTCAGGAGTCCAATTTCTCCATGCCTTACCTATGAAGTTGCTGCTTCACATTATGATAGCAACACCCAAGGGCCTGTAGACCCGCCTGCTGGCTTGCATAGCAGTGCCACAAACAATTATTTTTTTTAAGTCAATTTAAAATTCCCAGTTATGGGAATTCCATATTTTGTTGCAAATACTGTTTTAGAGTATCAGCGCTTTGTAGCAGATAAGGAAAATCGCTGCAGAAAATTAGTTGAAATACAATTGCCTGAAAAATTGGCAGGAAGGAGTAAATAATTAAGGAAAGTTTAACGCTGGCACACTGCCTTAAGATTTGAGCAAAAGCTTTCCTGACAAACAGTGAGTTCAGATAGCTTTTCCCCTCCAATCTTTTTCTGGTCACACCGTGTCCGTGTTACTGGAAGTTGCTTGGCTGGCTGGTGTACACTGCTCTATTTGCTCTGTTTGCACTATTGGTCACCCCTTTGATAAGTGCCTATTAAAGAGAATAGGCAGCTTGTAAAGCAAATGATCTAACACCAAAGGGTTGTTTATTCTGGAGAAAGGGAGGTCGAGGGGAGACCTTATCACCCTCTACAACTACCTGAAAGGAGGTTTTAGCGAGGTGGGTGTTGGTCTCTTCTCCCAAGCAACAAGAAATAGGATGAGAGGAAATGGCCTCAAGCTATGCCAGGAGAGGTTTAGATTGGATATTAGGAAAAATTTCTTCAATGAAGCTGTTATCAAAGATTGCAACAGGTTGCCCAGGGAAGTGGTGGAATCGCCATCCCTGGAGGTATTTAAAAGACTTGTAGATGTGGTGCTGAGGGACATGGGTTAGTGGAGGTTTTGGTAGTATTAATAGGTGGATGCAATGATCTGAAAGGTCCCCTCCAACCTGACAATTCTATGATTCTATGAAGTAACATATCAGGAAAAGCAGAAGCACAGTGTATTGGGTCTGGCTGAGATTGAGTTATTTTTTCCCCAGAAGCAGCCCTCATAGCGCTGTGCTTTGTATCGGTAACTAGAAAGGCATTGATAACACACCAGTGGTTTGGCAACCACTGAGCAATGCTGGCACAGCATGAAAGCTGTCTCTCTGACATTCCCACCTCACCAGTAGGCTAGGGGTGGGCAAGATCTTGGGAGGCAACATAGTCAGGACAGCTGACCCAAACTGACCAAAGGGATATTCCATACCTTATGACGTCTGCATAGCAATAAAAGCTAAGAGACAGGAGGAGAGGAAGGAGCATTCATTATTACAACATTTGTCTTCCAAAGCAACTGCTATGCATCCAGAAGCCCTATTTCCCAGGAATTGGCTGGACATTGTCTGCTGATGGGAAGTAGACAATAAATCCTTTGTTTTCCTTTGCTCCCAAGCACAGCCTTTGCTTTTGCTTTATTAAACTGCCTTTATCTTGACCCACGAGGATTTTTTCCGTCTTATTTTCTCCCTCCCTTGCCCTACTGAGAAGGGGAGTGACAGACCATCTTGGCAGGTTCCCGGAGTCCAGCCAAGGTCAACTCACCACAACAGGTAAGGAAAGAGAAAAGCCAAATTGGAGTGGAAAAAATGGCCTGGGGAATCACAGACCAGGGCGCCTAGCTGCAACACCAAGGAAGATGCTAGAGTAAAAGATTAAATGATTGGTTTGCAAGCACCTTGGAGACCAGGAAGCTGCAAGAAACAGTGAGGAGGTCTCTAACAGCCTGGTTTGGCAGGGAAAAACCACCTCAGACCAACCAAAGTCCTTATCTCACTGGGTAAGTGGTCAAGAGAGAATCTGTGGTTGTGCCATACCATGAGCTCGATAAGGCAGCAATCAAAAGTGCCCTTGTATGTGAAGAGCCTTAAGATAAGTACAAAAAGCAATGGTTATCAGCAGCTTGTGGTCAAACTGGTGAGATGTTTCAAGTGGAGCCTCACAAGTCTGTCCTACACCAGTCCCTCTCAAACTTCTGGTCAGAAAATGAATGGTGAACTACCAAGAACTATCAAACTATGGGTGATGGCTGTACTGAGAAGAAACATGAGCGCTTCCATTCATAGTCAGAGACTACACATACCTGTTAGGAATAGAAGTGCTGAAATAAAATAAAGGTGGGTGCAAAACACTCCAGGAGCTCAAGCAGGAACATAAACAGGGGAGGAGTGGGCGGGCGACCACCCTGCAGAATGGGATGGGGGGGTGGGCAGTGGGACCTGAAAAGGTCAATGCCAGGGCAGGGGGGAGGAAGAGAAAAACAGAGGAGGGAAAATCCCATTTAGGGATTTATCTTTATTATAACACTGTGTATGAAACACCTGGTGTAATTCTCCTCTCAGCCGTCCAGCTGTCTGTATGAATGAGGCTCGGCCACAGTCTGTCACATCAACAAAAACGTGTTCAGAAGGATTGCAACTCTAAAGGAAGGTACAACCTATAGGAAGCATGGAATTAGATTTTCTTTTTTGGTCCAGAAAAGAGAAAGAGGACACAGTTATGATTTGCTAATATGCAAAAGAAATGAGGGCAATGCCCACATCCTTCCCTTCCCCTTGAGGGTAAGGCAAGTAGCATTGAGTTTCACAGCAAGTTTGTGTTGGAGACTTCAAAAAATTTTCTGGGTAATGAAGAAATGCAACATTCACTGGGTATTTTAAAGAACAAACAAGACCAACATGTTAAAGTAGTTGTATGTCATGCTACTGTAGAGAGGGGTAATTCAATAGGTGTTGCTTAAGGACCTTTCCAGGCTAACATCACTGCATCAGAATCAGCAAATAGGAAAGACAAGAAATTACAGACAGGGAAGAAAAANTCTGTCCTACACCAGTCCCTCTCAAACTTCTGGTCAGAAAATGAATGGTGAACTACCAAGAACTATCAAACTATGGGTGATGGCTGTACTGAGAAGAAACATGAGCGCTTCCATTCATAGTCAGAGACTACACATACCTGTTATGAATAGAAGTGCTGAAATAAAATAAAGGTGGGTGCAAAACACTCCAGGAGCTCAAGCAGGAACATAAACAGGGGAGGAGTGGGCGGGCGACCACCCTGCAGAATGGGATGGGGGGGTGGGCAGTGGGACCTGAAAAGGTCAATGCCAGGGCAGGGGGGAGGAAGAGAAAAACAGAGGAGGGAAAATCCCATTTAGGGATTTATCTTTATTATAACACTGCGTATGAAACACCTGGTGTAATTCTCCTCTCAGCCGTCCAGCTGTCTGTATGAATGAGGCTCGGCCACAGTCTGTCACATCAACAAAAACGTGTTCAGAAGGATTGCAACTCGAAAGGAAAGTACAACCTATAGGAAGCATGGAATTAGATTTTCTTTTTTTTTTCCAGAAAAAAGAAAGAGGACACAGTTATGATTTGCTAATATGCAAAAGAAATGAGGGCAATGCCCACATCCTTCCCTTCCCCTTGAGGGTAAGGCAAGTAGCATTGAGTTTCACAGCAAGTTTGTGTTGGAGACTTCAAAAAATTTTCTGGGTAATGAAGAAATGCAACATTCACTGGGTATTTTAAAGAACAAACAAGACCAACATGTTAAAGTAGTTGTATGTCATGCTACTGTAGAGAGGGGTAATTCAATAGGTGTTGCTTAAGGACCTTTCCAGGCTAACATCACTGCATCAGAATCAGCAAATAGGAAAGACAAGAAATTACAGACAGGGAAGAAAAACCTTCTCTTATTGGGGTCCTATGCTTTGGCTTTACAACCCATGTCAGTATTGGGAAATGTATTTAAATCCGCTTCTTACAATACACAGCAAATGTGAGGTGGCAGGATTTCTCTCTCATCGACTTGTGAAATCGCCGGCCGGCCGTATGTGCCGATCCCTTCACGGCTCAGGCAGGGATCTGCTTTTCGTAGACATCAGGCAGAGGGAGCGATTAAACAACCTGCTTTAGCAGCAACCAAAGCAGTAGGAAAACCACTGCCAAAACCAAGTTCCCATGGGCCAGAGCCGTAAGCCACGTGGGTGAACGGATTGCTCCGATGACTGACTCTGAACACTGGAGTTAGGTCAGTCTGAGCCACACGTCCATGTCTCTCTTTCCGAGACGTGCAGAAAACAAAGGAAAATGCCACCACAGCAATACAATGCTGAATAACTGTGTTTGTTCTCCTTCGCTACTCATTGGACAAGTGGGCTGGGATTTCCTAGCCAGCGACCTGTTCCCAGAACAGTGCTTCTCTGGTGGTTGCCTCGGGCACACTCAGCACCACACCCCAAAATAGCAGGATCACCTTATGGGGTTTTCTCCGTGACAAAAATCACCTCACCTCCTGTTTCATGCAGGCCAGAAAGGGCAACACTGTCTTCCCTTTAATCTGGAGGTGTCAGATGAATATGAGAAACGCCGTGTGGGTAATACTGGTGGTCGATCACCACTGAAGTCTGTCTCCAGCAGCAGCAGGAGGAGATGGTGCCTGGGGAGGACACATGAGCTTGGCTGCTTTCTGCAGTCCATTTTCCTCCTATCCCCTCAACACCCTCAGCTGTTGAACAGGAGTGGCAGGAGACACGTCCACCCTTTGTATGGCACTGCTGTCCATGAATCCATCACTTTGGGAATGTGCTGGTGCCTCCACAGCAGCAAAGCCATGGCCATAGGTTCCTTGATAATGCTGGTTTGAATCTTTATAAAATTCCATTTGGAGACCCAGCTATACTTCACCCACTGGCCTTTATCCATGTACTCAAACCAAGGCAGAATGGCCCCTTAGGGGGTTGGGCTGACTGTTCATCCATCACCTCAGTGACCTTATCTTTAACGTACACTCTCCTATATTGCACAGGACGGGCACCAGCCTGTGGTCTCAATGACCCCTCCAGAGCTGGTGCTGTATTCAGGGATGACATTGCCCACCTCCCAGCACACTGGCACCAATGTCACCCAGCTCTGCTTGCCCAGGTTGCCTGCTCTGCTGTGGCACAGCTCAATGCCCCCAGCTGTCCCATCTGAGGCAGGCTCACTGTCAGGGAGGCTTTCTGTTTGCTCCAGTACTTAACATACTATTTCTACTGAATTAATCCTACCAACTGTCCCAGGGTGGGAACCTCCCCACAGCCTCCCCAGTAAGACTAACACAAAGGCTACAAAGGACTACTAAGGCTTTATCACCCCTGAGTGCTCCTTTCACACCTTTTTCACCAAGAAGCCCTAACTTTTTCCTAGCTGCTTTTGATGTATTTGAAGACTTTTGCTAACAGTTTGAGTGTCTCTTGCAGGACAATCTCAAAAATGTTTTTTCAGTCCTTTTTCTTGTTTACATGTGACCTCCTGTGTTTTCTATCAAATTGCAACCAATTCTCATATGGACAAGTTTTCCATTTCCTGCACAGAAGTCTTATCCTTTTGGTAGTCACCTAAGCCTTCCTTTGACAGGGCAACATTTTGTTTTTTTCTTGCGTTATTGTTGTCCCAAATCTGAGTTCTTTATCCGTTGCACAAACCAATAACACACAGAGCAGAGATATTTCCAAGTTATCCTTTAGTCAAGGATAAAGTCAAGATTTATTGCCTACTACCATCAGAATGAATGTTATGTTGGTGAAGAAACTACTACAACACAATGACCTGTGTCAGTTGCTTGAATGAGTCCGAAACAATGGACACAAAACTTTATTCACCATTCAGCATGATAAAAAAGAGATACACTGTGTCTTGGAAAGAGTGAAGAAAGATGGAGAACACCATTGGTGGGAAACTCTTCTTGGGTGGTGTTCTGGTTTGGGGTTAAACAGAACCAATTTTCTGTTCAGTAACTTTACTTTTTAGCTAAGCTTCTTCTAACTAACTAAACTCTCTGAAGAGTCTATTGTGCAGAAACTGTGTGCTCTCGGAGTGATAAGACCTGATTATGCCAAGGAACGGTATGCAGAGAGCTCTTGCCTATACTTACTGCTATAACAGCCAAGGTCAGCTAACTTTGTTATTTGCTCTGTTGGAGGGTCAGAAGTGGAAAAGTATAGAGGGGTCACACCTGTGGGGAGAAGCAGACAGGATAGGTGACCCAAAATTGACTAACAGGGTATTCCATCCTATATGCATGGCGCTCAGTATAAAAGCTAAGGGATCAAAGGGTCAGCCTCTTTCTCCAATGGCCAGTGTCCAAGGAGGACTCCGTCTGCCCTTGATTGTGATCTGAGCAATCCAGATCTGGAATCCAGCTCCCATCCATCGCTGAGTCCAGTCTGGGACTTTCCCTGTCCCTGCTGTTGATGCGATCACCATGGTTTTGTATATATTGTATATATTTCATTATTTTCTTTTTTATTAACTTATTAATATTTTCATTAAAGTACTTTAGTTTTTTCCTAAACTCATAAATCTCTTTATCTCTCCCTTTCCTCTCCCTGGAGAGCAAGGTGGAGGAGAGCATCTGTCATTCGTCTCAGTGGCCAGCCCAGCCCAAACCACAACAGATGGTCACTGAAGGCAGCGGGAGTTTTTAATCTCATGCTTCACCAGTTGTGATCAAGGTGTCTATTGCTTTTGATCATATCGTATATACAGGTTTGGTACATGATAAAACTAATAACCCAATTCCAACCATCCAAAACATACAAGCTAATACATAGCAAATAGTAATACTTCACTATCTACTTACCGTGGACCTGTAAACACGTAAGTTATCAATAGACTATTTATGGCACAGAGGCAAGAGGTGACTGTACCACCACTCTGTGAGAATAAGATGAATCGACTATAGTCACAGAGCAGAGTGTGACCATGTGCTCCACCACCAACCTGACCTTTATCTCCCATAACCCTGTCCAAGCGATAACCACCAGTGGGGGTCATAATGGATGCGTCCAGTTGTGATGGCCGCACTCAGCTCAGTGTGGTTTCGGGGAGACAGATAACACCACAACAGTCAAGCTCTAACTTGAGCAAAGCACCCACCTAACCACAATGCTGGTAATGTGGTCAATCTGCAAATCTGACTAAAGGTCAATCATCTTACCCCCATAAATAGTGAACAGCCCAAGGGCTGTCCTGCACAGCAGTGGGCTCTACGCCAGCATCTCCCCTTGAGCAGGGACGCCTCTCCAGGTTACTTCTCAAGACTCAGAGATTCTTTGCCACAACAGATCCTCGGTAAGTGACTAATAGTTTGCTAAACTTTGAAATCTTAGTTAAGTAATATAAAGGATTGATTGTGCATATATAATCCTTTAGATATAAAACATTAACCAAGTCTGAGACTAGGCTTGGATCTAGCTGCACCTAAACTCCTCTTTGAGAAGGAGTTTAGAAAGCAAGGAGGTTCTTTCTGAACTTTGACTCAACAGGAGGGTCTCCCTGACAGCTCTGTCTGACTCTGTTCTCTGTGCCATAAATAACCAAGTGTGCCTTACCATCGAATCTTGTTAAAACAATGTCACATATACTATCAAACATTGCTAACTCCCTGTTTTATATCAATAAATATATCGCTGCTTCTCTTTACAAGTGAAGTGCATCACTCCATTCATGACATGAAGCAGCTGCTTGCATGGATGTGGCACAGGTTACTGCACAGAGGAGCTTTTCGCATTGGCTCTGTGAGCCCCAACATGGTTTAGGATTCAGTCATTCAAGGGCTGAGCAAAACAATGATACCGACACCCTAAGTAAAATGGGACTGGACGGAAACAGCTCACCTAATATATTAAGTGGCACTTTGGCATCTGCAGCCCTCCTTCCCGTAAAGCTGGGCTTTGCTTTTAGAGATAAAGCAACATTTTAAGAAGGTTGTTTTGGGTCACCTCATTCCTCCGACCGCAGACTACCGGAGAGAATAAACTACAGGGTCAGAGGAGAGCAAAGTGGCTGGGAAAGCCAGCACTGTCTGTGGTCCCACCATAGGAACATGGGCTCCATGGGAGAGGTGAAACTGTGGGGTGCCAGGTGGCTCCTGGAGGAGACAGAGAAAGGGCACAGAAACAAGTTCAGTTAGTCTGGTGACCACAGCAACTGGTTAATAACTGCTTCAGCGTTATTTGCCTTGCTCCAACTAAAAGTGGGTGGAAATCCCCGCTCACTGTTTATTATCAGCTTCTCCTTCCGTCAGATTTCCAAGAGATAATGTTAAAATATAGATCTTCTCAAACAAATATGCCAGGTCTAGGAGGCACTCAGGTATTAAGTAACAGGTGTTAAATAACAAAGGTAAACCTGGAGGAGCAGCGTGCCGCTCCTTTCTTCACAGCCAGCCCTATGCAGCGAATCCATCTTGTGAAGACACTGTAAGAGGTGGGACAAGACCCCGTGCATACACAGCATCGAAGGAAAGAAGAGCATTGGCAGAACAAGTCAGTCCCACCACTAATAAAGCTGTGCCCAACAAGCCCTCCTGTGCTTTGTTTTCTGCCCCCTACGCACCCTTCGGAGACTGACCTCAGCCTTCAAAGACATGAACCTGACTCCCCCACCTGCAGCGGGTGATACTACCTTCCCCTGTGGTATTTTTGGCATGTGGGGTGGCAGGGAAAGGGTTATGAGTGTGCAGAAATGTGGCTGGTGAGTGAAGGGAGGGAGAGGTCTCTCGAGGGAAGGCAGCAGCTTAGTGGAAGGAGGCAAGGGGCCCTCTGACTTGGGCAACTGCAGGCAAACAATCACTTGCTAACGTGCCACTGGTATCCTTAGCACTGATATCTGTCCCCAGGTGTCAAACACATTTTTGGTGATTGGAAACACCTGGCTCGTTGCAGTCTCTCTACTCACAAGCAGGCGTATGCCAGAAACCTCTCCCCTTCATGGCAGAGAGAAATGTTGAGACAAAGGGTTGTGTGAATCACTTCAGAGATGCATTGGGCTTGTTCAAACCTATTATGAGAAAAGAAAAAAAAAGCTGAACTGATAAGGCATCATTACTTTTTTTCTGCTGACAAGCAATGTCAGAAGAACAGGCTGTCATGGGAGCATTTCCCCAGGCAGAGGGAGACAGGCCACCATCCTGGACACTCAGAAGAGTGCTAGCCCTGGCAGTAGGGCTGCAAGCCCCTCCATGCCACGTACCTGAGGGCCAGTCCCTGCCCTCTTTTCGTGAGCAGCAGGGACATAGCCCAGGATGCCAGGATGGGACTGGGGCAAACACCTCCAGAACAGCTGGATGCTGGGCCTTTAGCTCAGCCCTCACAATGTCTCCCTTCAGGAACAGGGTGTGAAGTACCAACTGTAGGTGGAGAGATGCCCAGAGAAAAATAGGGTGCTTTTTTTTCCCCTTGGAAATCTGGGAAATGCCACTCCCAAGAATATATTTGCCACCACACCAGTGTCTATAGCACAACAGGTTCTGTTTACACGAGAAAAAAAGTGCTCACGACACCACAGCCCAATACATTCATCCCAGTATCAGATTACCACACAACAGAAGGTAGTTTCCCTATATATTAGACTTCCCCAGACCTCAGACCTGTGCCAGAAGCTGAGCTGCAGACAAGTAGGTAAGATACCACCGCTCAGGGTGGGAGCTCTTCTCATTCCCTTCAGCAATACCATCTCCTTGGCAGCCCAGGGGCCGCAGCTTTTTCCTGCGTGAGATTTCTGCATGAATAAGGATAGCAAGATTTGCCCTGTAGTTTTGGATTTAGGTCACCAAAATTTAGATGGCTCTCATCCATATGTGAGCCTATCTCCCTAAGCTCCCCTCACAGCCAGTGAGGAAAAATGGGTGCTCCCAGAGCACAGGTCACCCTGAAGTAGATGGCCACAGTGATTTAGACAGCTTGCACCTTGAAATGCCAATTTATGAGTATAAAGTCTCAGGAGATTCAGGCAAAGCTGTCCAGGAGTGGTGAAGGCAGTTTGTATACAGAATGTGGACAGGGAATAAAGGCTTTCACGGTGGGAGGGCAGCAGCACAGGGCACTGAACATTACTAATTTTGGTTTTTTCTGATTTAAGTATTGGGGTTTGAGATTTGGATGAAGTTACCAAGATGTCATAGAAGATGTGGGCTTCAAACATCAGCAGAAATGAGAGGTTTACAAATCTCTTATGAATGTCTGCAGCCTGATTTGTGCCAGAGGAGGACAGCTGCCATTGGGGTCTCTTATAAAAAACAGATGCGACTCCGTTTGTGTGCTGCTTTGCCTACCCAGCCGAGCGAAACACCCCATCAGCACAGGAAGTGTTTCTTTGTGTTTGTTTGTTAAGCAGTGAGATATGTTCCTGTCTTCATGTGTGCCAATGCTGACTGATTGGTTTTTCAGGCTGTTCCGTGTGCTCAGAAAGAACCACCCCATGTACCCGACGCTGGTGCTGCTGGGCCTCGCTGCCCTCCTGGGTAAGTCCAGCGTCCCTCGCTGCCTCGCCCCACGCAGGGGGAAGCAAGAGACCTTGATGCACCTCAACCCCACCTCACACACACCCCCCGCCCCCCAAAATCTCGGTTGCCACTAGATTCTATTGGAGGAGGGAGTGTTCAGGGCCCCTTTCGAGTCTTGCAGAAGGAGGGGTGGCCTCTGAGGGACAGGTGGGCTCAGGGTACGGGGTGCAGGGCAGGACCTCACCTCCTCTCCATCAGAAGGAGTGACAGAGGCAGCCTCACGCCGGTCCCCTGCCCTGCAGCCCATCCCCTCTGGAGTGCTGCCTCCCCTTGGGTTTTCCTTGACAGTCACAAAGAAGGTTTGTACAGCTTGAGCCTTTCTGTATCGCCTCTGCAGGTGCCTCCCAGGGCCGCACGAATTGCTACGGCAGTGTAGACAGGATTAAAACCCCTGGGGCTTCATGCGCAACTGCCAGGCCAGAGGGTTTATCCTACTGTGGTGAGTATCCCTCTTCTGCCAGTCGGATCTGTTTTTCCATGGCACAGTAATCCCAAATCTTTTGCATTTCCAAAGTGCTGAACACGTTAGCTGCTGAGCCGGCATAATATCCTTACAGGCGATCCTCTACCTCCTCCCAGAGGCAAGGCAAACAAAATGCTCATGTAATTCTGTCTGTATTAGAAGGAGAGAGGTGAGAGACAATTCTGAGTTTTAAAAGTTATTAAGCAAATATCTTTACTTCTGATTTTAATTACAGGAGTTAAGGCTTCACGAACGATTGCTGAAAGGGACCTAAAAGCTATGGATAAGTACAAAACACTCATTAAGAGAGCTGGCGAAAAATGGTGTGTTGAACCAGCCGTGATTGCTGGCATCATCTCCCGGGAATCTCATGCTGGCAAAGTATTGAGGAATGGCTGGGGCGACAATGGAAACGGATTTGGTTTAATGCAGGTACTTGCTGACACTCCACTAAAACCTGATAACAGATAGCATATAAATAAAAGTAAGCCCCCTAAACATGTCATCCATTACAGCAGAGAAATGACTTCTTTTTGTTGTTTTGGTATTCCTAGGTTGACAGAAGATTCCACAGACTTGCGGGAAAATGGAACAGCGAAGCTCATATTATGCAGGGCACAGAGATACTTGTCTCGATGATAAAGACAATACAGCGGAAGTTCCCACACTGGACAAAGGATCAACAGCTGAAAGGTAAGGTACAGGCCACAGGTTTTGTCCAGGAGAGAAGGAAAACTTTAGGACGAGAACATACTGAATTAGTTCCCATGTTCCTCAAAACACATGTTTCTAACAGGCTGTCACTTAGCTTTTCACCCCTCTTTTATTTCACCAGCAAAAGACAACCTTTGTCAATTCTGTGCTGTTTCTGCCTTTCCTCAGTATGGCAGCCTCGCTGAATTTCCACCACCGTGTGGCAAATATTTATACACCTGAAATCTATTCTATATAAGAGCTGAGCTTTCCTTATCTGACCATGAGGAACCTCCTACAGCCATGAAGGTTAACAAACAGCTCTGTGGTGTACTTGAATGTGGCCAGCAGTTCACTCCGTATCTCTTTTCACAAAGGAGTTGAGGTGTTTGCTATGATATCATACACCTAGTTGAGGTGTACGATATGATATTATTCTTGTCTATTCTATTGTATTTCATGAGTGTAAATGAAGGCCGTGTGCTGGGCCAGGTAAAGGGAACAGGTACATCAAGCTGCAAATATCTGGGAACACAAAACTTGAGGTATCTTGCCAATGTTTTGGTGGATTCAGGAATAACTGTAACCTGCTTGCAGAGCCCCACTTCAGTCAGAGAAGGTCCAGCAATGCTGCCTACTCCCTTTCCAAAGTTCCCATGAGTGAAAGCTTTCAAAACCAGTAAAAGCAGAACAAATAAGCCTGGAATTTTCCCTATTTTTTTTTTTTTTAAGTCTGTATGTCTTCTTTTGGTGTTTTATTTCAGGTGGGATTTCTGCCTACAACGCTGGTTCTGGGAATGTCCAAAGCTATGACAGAATGGATATCGGCACCACTCATAATGACTACTCCAACGATGTGGTGGCACGAGCCCAGTATTACAAGAAACACGGATACTAGACTCAGGAATCTCTACTGAGTAACTTCCTTACCATCACCTGCATGACTCCTCTGAGGGAGCCAAGACACAGAGCAGCTGTACCCTGCAAACCCACACAGATACAAATGTACAGGAATGTTAACTTCTCATATAAATGCATAAAATAGAGATGGATGCTTTCAGTCATATAGAAATAAGCAAAGAGAAATTGAATAAAAATGTTATTAGCAAATGAAGCATGTCTCCAATGTATTCACATTGTTATGTGTGTTAACAAAGTTTGGATAAGTGCAATGTTAATTTTAGGCAGACAGAGAAACTGAGAAGGGAACAGGATGAAACACATTTGAGCTTCCTAAAATTCTTTTCCCTCCCTGCTGCTTGTAGACGAGTGACACCCAGGGAAAAGAGCAGTGTCTGAGTTTGGCATATTTTGGTGCTCCTATTCCTTCTAGACCTGGAACTGAACTATTTTGGGGGTGGGAGAGTGGAAAGGCAAGGAAAGGAGAGGGGTTGATTCCTGCAGAACAGAGTGACACTCATTGTCCAAACATGAAGAGCTGGTTTTGGTCTGGCAGCAAGCAGTGCAAGACATGCCTGTCCCACCAACATCTGCTTGCATGCTGAGGGGACTTCCGTTATTCTTCCATGATGAGCACACCTTCTGGGACTGGGAATAGCTTTATGTCAAAATAATTAGGAAAAACACTGGCTACGAGCACCTTAAATGGATAGGAAAATACAATCCAAAGCCATTAGCAGTGCACAGAGTTACGATACACGTCCTCCCAGGAGCAATATCGGAGACCATGCTGAAAACAGCCAGCATGAATTTAAACAGGGCAAACAGTGCCCAGGCCAACCTGTTTGCCTCCTGTGATGAGATGACCAGCTTTATAGAGAAGGGGAGAGGAGCAGGTACAGTATACCTTGACCTAGCAAGGTCTTTGCCCCAGCCTGCCGTAGTATCCTTATAGTCAGACTGGTAAGACATGGACTGGATTGGCTAGAAAGTTGCCAGGCTCAAAGCACGGTGGTCAGTGTCACAGGGTCCAGCTGGCGGCCAGTTGCTAGTGGCATCCCCCAGGGACAGATCCTGCAGCTAGTACTGCTTCGTGTCTTCAGCAGTAATTCGGTACTAGGAACAAAGAGCGCTCCCAGAAAGTTCACAGGTGATACCAAATGGTGGGTCCTGGAGAGGATGAAGAAATGGGCTGATGGTAACACTAGAATGACCAATTAAGACAAAGACAAAGCCCTGTACCTGGGACAGAAACACCCCCTGCACTAGTATGAGCTGGGAGGCAACTGTCTAGAAAGTAAGATGTGCAAAAAGGGGACTGGGTGGACCTGGTGGACACCGTGGGCCCTCACGGAGATGTAGACTAAAAGCACCCTGAGCTGCGTTAGCAAGATTCTAGCCAGCAGCAGGGAGGGGAGCGATCATTTCCCTCTCTTTCGTGTTTGTGAAACCACACCTGGAGCACTGTATCCAGTTTGGGGCTCCCTGATACACGAGGGACACTGACACGCTGGGGTGAGTCCAGCAAAGTCACCAAGATATTCAAGGGCTGGAGCACAGGACACACAAGAAGAGGCTGAGGGAGCTGGATCCCCTCAGCCTGGAGAAGAGTCACCTTTGGGGTGACCATGCTGTCTGGACTCTGACTGTACTGACAGTCTCTGCAGCCTCTTCCCCCTCTCTCCCAAGGGGGAGAGAGGCTTTCAATGCTTCATGCGTTGAAGGTCAGCTCTGACACTGCACTATGACGAGCCTCACCTGTTCTCCACTCCCATGCACCTTCTACCTGCTGGCTCAGGAGCTGGATTTAAGCTCACAACCTTGCCCTGGGTCCTCACCTCAGCTGCACTGGAATTCAGCCTGTGCCTGGCTTTGTAACCTACTGATCCTGATTTGGCCTTGCTGACTTTTCCTTCCTGGCTCACACTTGAACCTGTCTTGTAACTATGGACTTGTCCTAGCAGGTCACCTCGACCTGAAATGATCTGGCTTGCCATCACCACAGCCCGTATGGTGCTGTGAGCAGTTTGCACGGGAAAGTAGGCTGGGAGGTGTCTGCCTCGTCGCCACCCTGGAGGAGTGGCTGCCTGACAGCGTATGCCTGGAAAACCAGGTGATTCACTTGATTCTTTTTTTAAACGCTGGCTACACAAACCACCCAAAGGTGACAAATGCCGATCGCTATTCAATTTTCAGATTGACCCTGTTAGTCCTGCAGATTGACTCTGATAAATCACTTCTGCAGATGCCTCATGGTACTAGTTCCCAGGACCAGCACAGAGCCAAGTCCCTGCTCCCAGGGCTCACCGACCCACAGGCTCCATTATCTGGAAAGCATCTTGCTGACACTTCTGCTAGAGCTGCTATGAAATTACTTGTGTTCAACGTACATGTTTTAAGGCTACTTTCTCTTGTCTTACCTTGTACCAAATTGCTCAGTAGTACATCTGAAGTCAAGATCTTAGCACTGGCAATCTCCATACTAACTCCCACCGAGCCCATACACCCCATGTCAGGTGAGGTAAGGGCCATTTTGCATTTAAATACAGTCAAACATGAGCACCTTGGTATTTTCTACCTCCTGGCAGTTGATGTAGCAGAGTTTTCCGGTAGTCATATAATAAATACATGTAAAAATGATCTGCCTTTTTGTTTCTTATTCAGAAAGAAAGCCTCCAAAGCTTTGTAATTTGCCTTAGCGAAGATCCAATTGGTTTAATATGTATCTTCACAAGGTCCTCCTTATGAACACATGGAGATGGCTGCAAACTTCACAGCAGATGTTCACTGCAGATATCCCTCCATGTGGAAGGGTGGCAACTTCACCTCCTGCCCATCCATTCCAACAAGGTGGGCTGAGTCATCCGCATGTCAGGATTTGCCTCCCACAGCTACAGAGGAAATTTAGTTTCCAGCATCCACCGTCTCCTGCCCTCTGGCCCAGGGACTGACACTGCCAGCATCCCTAGTCCAGGGACAGAGTAAGGCAACGGGGTAGGAGATGGGAGCGGGGAAGGCAGAATTGTGCTGCTGTGGTGCAAATGCAACCGCCACACTAGGATGCACAACATAGTGTACCCTCAGCAAGACACATGAAGTCTTCATGCTAATCAGCGCCAGAAAAGCCTCAGCTGAGGGCTCTGTTCAATTTGGGTAGCCATAGCTCAGCAGAGATGGAGAACAACTGGAGAACCTCAAAGCTGCAGCAAAAACCATGACCAGAAGTGAAGAAAATGTGACCTGAAGAAACTGCAGGACCGGGATGGCTTAGACAAGAAAAAACATGCTCAGGACAGGTATAGGTGTCTAGAACTACACAACAGACAGCCAGGAAAGGGAAAGAAGTCAACAGGTTTGCCACATCCACGTGGACAGAGCAGAGCAGGTACACATACATAAATGCAAAAATACAAATAGTTTCCCATTTCTGGCTTTCATTTTTAATCAGCCGTGAATACAAAGCATTTAAGCATTGTTCTTTAGTATTTATCTTATACCAAGAATAGCCTTTGCTGTACTTAGGTGAGGTCAGGAATAGGACTTCCAAAATACTTAAGAATTTATCTAAATTAGAAGGGCCAAAGCCCAACTAGAACTTAATCTGGCTACTGCTGTGAAAGACAAAAAAAAAAAGTTTCTAAAAATACATTAGCAACAGAAGCAGCGCTAAGGAGAATCTCCATCCTTTATTAGATGCGGGGGAAACAGTGACCAAGAATGAGGAAAAGGCTGAGACACTTAATGCCTTCTTTGCTCAGTCTTTATCAGTAAGACCACTTGTTCTCTGGGTACCCAGGCACCTGAGCTGGAGGACAGGGATGGGGAGCACAATTAACCCCTCATAATTCAAGAGGAAATGGTTAGCGACCTGCTACATCACTTAGACACACATAAGTCTATGGGGCTGGATGGAATCCACCCAAGGATACTGAGGGAGCTGGCGGAAGTGCTCACCAAGCCACCTTCCATCATTTCTCAGCAGTCTTGTCTAACTGGGGAAGTCCCGGTTGACTGGAAGTTAATAAATATCACACCCATTTACAAGAAGGGCCAAAACGAGTATCTGGGAATTACAAGCCTGTCACTCTGACCTTGGTTCCAGGGAAGGTTATGGAGTGGATCATCTTGAGTACAGCACGTACAGGACAATCAGGTGATCAGGCCCAGTCAGCATGGGTTTATGAAAGGCAGGTCCTGCTTGACTAACCCGATCTCCTTCTGTGACAAGGTGACCCACTTAGTGGACGAGGGAAAGACTATGGATGTTGCCTACCTGCACTTTAGTAAAGCTTTGACACCATTTCTCCCCTGGAGAAATTGGCTGCTCATAGCTTGGATAGGTGTAGTCTTTACTGCGTAAAAAACTAGCTGAATGGCCAGGCCAAAAGAGTTCTGGTGGTTGGAGTTAAATCCAGTTGGTGGCTGGTCACGAGTGGTGTTCCCCGGTGCTCAGTACTGGGGCTAGTTCTGTTTAAAATCTTTGTCAGCAATCTGGATGAAGGTATCAAATGCACCCTCAGTAAGTTTGCAGATGACACCAAGTTGGACAGGAATGTTGATGTGCTTGAGGGTAGGAAGGCTCTGCAGTGAGATGTAGACAGGCTGGATCGATGGGCTGAGGCCAATGGTATGAGGTTCAACAAGGTGTTATGGGTCCTTTTAGAGAGATTCCAACGTACAAATGAGAGCTCACATGGAAACAAACAGAGAGTTAACTCAGCTTTATTGTGAAGCTGAGCAGTTCCCAAATGTCCCATATGTTACTTAGGAGAGTCTTACCACCCTGTAGCAGCAGGGAGACTGTAGCAGCACCACCGAGCATCAGGATGGCGAGGAGCCACGTCAGTACGGCATGGGGGGTAGGCCCAGTGCCTTCGGGGCGTCCCCTGTAGCTTCAAAGTGCGCTCATGTCATCTCTCTCCCTCTCCCCCGAGACAGCCCCCTTACATCCTGCACCGGAGTGAGTGGGAAAGTCCTATCTAGGGTGGCTGCACGCCTGGCCAGCACAAGCAGCGAGCCTCACCAGACTCGTGATCCGGCTTGGCTAACAGTGGCTGCCAGTGTCAATGCAACCACATTGTTGCACCCTCTTCTTGTTGTTTTCCTTCTTTGAAGATCAGGTTCTCATGGGCACATGCGTAGTTTTGCAACAACAGCACTGAGTTCCCCCATTTTTGTGGGCACATATACTGGGCTTGGTTTAACTAGTAATTTTCCATCGTGTCCCACTCCGACCATCCTCTATTATCCCTTACACACAAGGCCAAAAGCCATGTCCTGCGCTTGGGTCACAACAACCTCACACAATGCTTCAGGCTTGGGGAAGAGAGGCTGGAAAGCTGTCTGGTGGAAAAGGACCTGGTGGTGTTGGCCAACTGCTGTGTGAATATGAGCCTGCAGTGTGCCCAGGTGGCCAAGAAGCCCGGCTTGTATCAGAAACAGTGTGACTAGTGTGGCCAGAAGGATTTTGGAAGTGATTGTCCCCCTGCACTCAGCACTGGTGAGGCTGCACCTTGAATACTGTCTTCAGTTCTGGGCCCCTCACTACAAGAAAGACATTGAGGTGCTGGAGCAGGTCCAGAGAAGCTGATGAAGCTGATGAGGGGTCTGGAGAACAAGTCTTATGAGGACAGGCTGAGGGAGCTGGGGTTGTTCAGCCTGGAGGAAAGGAGGCTGAGGGGAGACCTTATCACTCTGTACAACTACCTGAAAGGAGGTAGACTTGGGTCTCTTCTCCCAAGTAACAAATGATAGGACAAAAGGAAATCGCTCTAAGTTGCACCAGGGGAGGTTTAGATTGGATGTTAGGAAAAAAGTCTTTACCAAAAGGGTTGTCAAGCATTGGAACAGGCTGCCCAGGGAAGTGGTAGAGTCACCATCCCTGGAGGTATTTAAAAGACGTGTAGATGTGGTGCCGAAGGACACAGTTTAGTGGTGGTTTTGGCAGTGTTAAGTTAATAATTGAACTTGATCATCTTGAGGTTCCCTTCCAACCAAAAAGACTCCATAATTCTATGATTTTACTCTTTCTTTCAGGCCTTTTCCCTCCAGACAGGTGATCAACAAGTTAAATTATGCCTTTAGTCATGTGTATATCCCCATTACCTTCAGACTATGCTCCTGCCTTCAGTGCAGTTGCACAGACAAAATGGCCTTAATTTGGCAGCAATTTCTGGGGAAGGAAGAAGCACCGGCCCCTGGCACCGCAGTGTGGTAGGGAGAGCCAAAGCCCACGGCACTGGCTCATGGCACTCCATGGAGAGGTCAACACAAGAGACCAAGTTTCATGGCAGAACCACACTGACAGGCTTTTTGTAGCATTTCTGAAAGACGAATAAAAACTAGGATGAGCTGGACCTGAACTGGAGGTTGCTGAATGCCTCAACGAGCAGTAAGCACAAGGGGAATCCAGGACATAAACCACAATTTGGGGCACTTTTGAGGCTGCCCAAAACCTCCACCTGTACCCCTGACATAGCAGGAGAGCTCGCAATGCAGTGCAGCTTACATACTGCCTCCCCAGTGCCAAATGAGTGATGGGACAAGCAAGAGGTGCTGCAAAGAGCACTGGCAAAAGCCGTAAGCAGAGACCTGAGCCTGCAGCAGCTCCTGAGCTCCCGCTGTAACCTGCAAGCTGTAGCCTGCTCGACGTCACACAGATGACAGACAGGACTGTTGCTATGAACCACCGTGTGGACACGCCGTTCTGGCACGGTAGGCTGAATACAGGTTTGTTGAGGAAAACACTTCCCAGGACTTGTGAGACTCCCTGCATGCATATATGATTAAATAACAACTTCTGGATAGGGCATCAGACAACACAGGAGATCCACCCACATACCTTAGCTACTGTGGTGTAGAAGAAGCAAACTAACACATCCTTTACGATTCTCCACCGGCAATAAGGGAGCACAGACCATTTGGTGATTATAGGTTTGTGAATTATCATCAGTGGTGTTTTGAATATTCAATATCTTCTTATGTCACTCCTGTATGAGCCATCTCTCTTTTAATTTCCTTCCCAACAGAGGTACTTCCCTGTGTTTCAACCTTCTTTGAGCTCGCTCATAATTGTGAACATGAAAAGCCCCATGCACAGGCTGCTGTGACTTTTTGCAGCTGGTTCTTGATGAGAGGCATCAACAGTGCAGGAAAAATTTACAGAACTGAATCTTTCAACACTTACGACACAGCAGGAATTCCCCGGCTTAAAATGTGAAAGAGGTGATGAAAGAGCAAAACAGCATCTCACCCTCACAATATTTCCTGTGGGAGAGACACACGTCTGGATGGATTAGCAGTGATGGGGAGGTCTGCCGTCCAGTGGCTTTTTTCCTTACAGCTGAGCAGCTACAGTGGCTTTGATCCACGCTGCCTGCTAATTTGGGCTTGTGCCTTCACCCTTGTTGTCAGTGCACAAGAGGGGAGAGCGACAGGGACCTGGCATATTCTCTGCATATCCAAATTCTCAGTAGCTGCAGCTCTGTGTCGTGTTATTGTTGCTGGGTCTTTGCCTGCAAAAACTTTATTACAACCGAAAGTGCAATGTCACGTTTCCCCATTGCCAGCAACCTTATTGTTCCCAGAAACTGATGGGGGGGGAGGGGGCGGTCATTTTTAGACGAGGCTCCTCCTAGTTCTAGACTGTTAGCAACAATTAAATTAAAAGGTATTTTCTTTTTTAAATCGTAATTGGGTTCGTGCAGTTGAGCGGAAACCCTGCTGTGTTTGGGTGGATTCACAAGGAGCTGTCAGGCGTTCCCGTTTATTGTAATACCAGCCCCGTGTAGGAAGGGCATCAAGTCAGCCGCTCCCAAAAGCTGCCAGCTGATAAAAGGCCCATTTGCCTCTTTAGGAAGCACAGCGAGAAGGTGGGGAGACATCCTGCAGCAAACATGTCAGGTCTGTGATGTTTGTCTAATATTCCTCTAAACAGCTCACTCTACCAAAATCTGTTTTCCATTAACTGCTGGGCTTGAGTTGCTGTTGCTCCTCTGGATTGCTCTTTGCGTGTTTTCCCTCCTGCAACCCTGTGTTTAGGCAACACAAAAAAATACAGACAAGTCTGATAAATTGTAATGGATGTAATCAAAGGATGTTTCTCTTCGATTTTTCCTGTTGATGGTAGCTTCAGAAAAGCAAGCTGGAGCCAGCAAGTAATGTAGGATTTCTTTTGACTGTCGTAGGTTTAATTTTTTTAAATAGAAAACCCACCTTTTGGAGGTGCCTTTCTCCGTTAGCTACGCGGGCAGCCCAAGTCACAAGCTTAAACTAGACAGCTAAGTATTAGGCAAGCTAAAATTACAGAGCGGGGAGTGAATTGTGCACAAAGCACCAGTTCACCTCACAAGCTGCGCTGTGGCTTTGTGCTACCGCGACTGAGAGGTGATCCCTTCCGGAGCATCCGATACCGTGACGGCACCTGCTCGCACGAATGCCTGCACCAGCATCAAAATGATGCCATGGGTTTCAGTCACGGATACAAAAACACTTTATCATCGCGTCACGCACATTTCATTGTAAATATTGCTCTTTAGGCTGTTACGGGAATATAATGAACGTTGATACGACTGGAGCTTCGGTAGCAACCGCGACACCGGAAAAGCTAAGCTATGCAGGTAGGCACGAATTCAGTTGTTCCTCTCGCCTTACATCCATGCACAAGCTCATCCCTGTTAGGGATCGGTCTCTGGCTGTCAATCATTGACAAGCAAGCAGATTTTTCTACAACCAACAAAGATCCTACTTGGGTATGTAAATTTATGATAAGAATGGAGTTGCCTTTGAGATGCTGTAAGGAGTATTTAAGACTGTCACAGAGAAAATGCAAGGTCTACCTGGGTCCATCCATCTGCTGCCATTGAGCCTCATGAGGGTTTCCCTCATGACCTAAGTTTCTAAACATTTCCCCATTATAGTCCTAAATTAAAAGAAACTAAATCTATTCCACCCAAAGGCTTAGATTTAAAACAGAAGACCTGCCTTTTAGTCTGCACACTAGAGAAATGCCCTCAGTATTTGGGGGAAAAAAAAAAAATCTTTCAAATCATCTGTATATTGATTTCTAGGGCACTTACCCTTCATCAAAATTGGTCAATTCTAACATTTCTTCTCCCAAAATAGATTATGAAGGATTCAAAATGTCAGCTCAGTCATAAGGACTATTAGAACAACTTGTTTCTGATTTTAAAAATGAAAGGAAAAGTCACGCATGTTTTGTTGTAGGAGTTCCTGCCTCCGAGAAGATAGCAGAAAGAGATTTGAAGAACATGGAGAAATACAAAGCCAAGATTAAAAAAGTTGGCAGCGCCAAGTGTGTTGACCCAGCAGTGATTGCTGGTATCATCTCTCGAGAGTCACACGCTGGGGCAGCGTTGCAGGGAGGCTGGGGTGACCACGGAAATGGATTCGGATTAATGCAGGTATGGCCAACCATCTTAAAAACACAAACCTCGCCCTTCTTTTGAAGCAGGAAGTCGTAAGAGCAGCAGGGGACCCATTGAAAAGCAATCCCTTAAAAGTTTTCCACAAAGTCTTTGGCCAGAAGCAAGCGGGGGCTGACCCGGCTGCCAGCTCCCGGCACTGGGGAAGGACCCCGCTGAGTGTTGGGGCACGAGCAGGCTGCTGTGCACCGTGAAACTGCTGCTTGCTCCCCAGCACTCTCTCGGGAATTGAGATGTTAATTGTTCCTTTTTCATACTTTAGATCATAAATCTTGTTTTTAAAAAGCTTTTTTTTTTTTTTTTTTTAACTAAGCATGGAAGCCTGCAGGCTGCAGCTACGTAGTCAGGTTAATTACCCTACATGTACCACAGGGGCCTGGCTAGTGGGGAATCTTGCTTCATTATTCATGCCTACATTCACGCCTCATTTGTTTGCCAAGTTGTATGCTTGTCTGTACAATCCCTAAACATTGCCTGCACGCATTGGGATCCGCTTTTGTAACTGCTCCAGCCCCCCAGCCTTGTGTAGGGTTAAGAGGTGGAGAAAGGAGAAGGAGAATGAAGAAGGAAAAAGGTGAATTGGGGCAGAGATACAGGGGAGATCCATAGAGGAAACCAGGGCTTTAGTACCCCGTGGTTAAGAGGTGAAGAAAGAAGAAGTGGGCAGAGAAACAGGGGAGATCCCTAGAGGAAACGGGGTTTCCCACCCTTGATGCAGCCAGGAAGGAGAGGAACAGTCACCTTGCAGCTGGAAAAACTAAAGCAGCAGTGAGCCTGCCTCCTGCACCCTGTCACCTTTACAGCAGTTTAAGGGTCCGACAGACGAGGAGGTGGGGCAGGCATGCCCCTTCGCTGCCCCCATATTCTGCTGGCACTGCCTGCGCCTTGAGCTGAGCTTGCTTCCTCTCTATACAATCACAAAAGAGGTAAATCGTGAGATTAAAGATCAAAATGAACACAAGCAGCCTGCACGAAATGAAGAGCTCTGGATAAATGGTGGTGTTTCTGGTGTGCTGATATTGCTGTCTCGCTTTCAGGTTGACAAACGGTACCATAAGATTGTCGGTTCATGGGACAGCGAAGAGCACTTAGCACAAGGCACAGGTATTTTATGCGAGATGATAGAGGCAATCCAGAAGAAATTCCCAACTTGGACAAAGGAACAGCAGCTCAAAGGTAGAGTTTTGTCGGCTTTAAAACACTTGACATGCATAAAAGTCAAGTGCAACAACGCTGTAAAACCAAGCCCTTCAGAAAACTAAACACATCCCAGTTCCCCTGTTCATTTAATTGAGGTGTGGAATAATATTCCTTAATACTCACTAAAAGGAACAGAGGAATAAGATTTGGTTAGCTTTCTAGCAGGCTTTTGGAAAACTTGGCAAATATCATGACATTTTTCAGTTGCAAGGAGGAAGGGTGGTTTTTTCCTCCTGCTCTCCCCATTTCATTTGTTCTGTGTTTCTACACCCACCTAAAAAAAAGCTACTATCCTGGGAATTCTGAAGAAGGAACATGTTAATTCTGAAAATGTATGGTCCTCTCTGGAGGAAACATGGTTATATTCTTGAGCACTGATTACAGCAGAAGCAGTCCTTATGGCTGGGTTCCCTTATTACAACTGCAATACAAGTAGGTCTGAGGTTATTAATGAAGGCAGGCATGGAAGAATATGCACAAAAGGAAACAGTCATACAACTGAAGACGTTAACATTAGTAAAATACAGCAAGGGGACAATGATCAGCAAGTCTGGATGTAAAGGAGGAAGTTATGATTTCTTCACAAAGTTAAAACACAAAAAGGAGCACCTCAGGGACAAAAATAGCTGGAAATGGTAATACTATGGCCAACAATACTGGTGAAAAGAGAGCTACAAACTACAGCAATGCATTTAAGTTGTGATTTTTCTTTGTTTTCTTATTTAGTGACAAAGTGCCATCTCTGTTTATGTGTTTTTCTCACTCTCAATTCAGGTGGGATCTCAGCCTATAACGCAGGTCCTAAGAATGTCCAGACCTATGACAGAATGGATGTTGGCACAACCCACAATGACTACGCCAATGATGTGGTTGCAAGAGCCAAGTTTTATAAGAGAAATGGATACTGAAACATTCCAGTAATTTTTAGATTTGAGTCACTGATTGCATGCTTTGCTTCTAATTAAAAAAAATCCTGGATTTCTCCCCCAGAAACAGTAAGAATGGGGGAGGGCAATGAAGCCAGAAACAAGTGCAAGCATTCAATGACCTTTTTCTTTCACCTAGGCTAAAAAAGTCACTTTAAACAACAACACTGCTAATAATCCAAATTGAAACCTATCTTTTGTCATTTAGTTATCTCACTTCATGAGAAGATTCAAGCAGAGTTTCCACCTGTGCTTGCAGTTTCTCAAGCAGCAGACTGATGCTGCAAGAAAGTTACATCACTGCTTAATAAGAATTTACCTGCCTTAGATTTTATCTGTCAATACATGTCTCTATCAGCAGTACAAAATAGGTTGTTAACAACTTGTAATTTTGGAACTGAATATTTGCAATAAATACTGTATGCATTTACTCTACCAGAAGAGTGTATCACAGTGTGATATTCTTTCAGAATAATTGCTCTTAACTTTGGTGATGTGACTTTAAAGTAGCTGTTTCTTGTGGCAGGAGGAAAAATATTAAGCTATCCTTCACTTTTGTTGCTCGTGATACTACTTCATTTTAGCCTTTACAGTTGTGAACTATGTGTAAAACTCAAGCTGCCGTAATTAATCCTTCTATTGAAGCTACATATTAGCTTCAGTGCAGGGTCTGGAGTAAGAATATGCACTTACATCGTTTTTAAAACGGAATGCACTTTATAAAATCTGATGCAAGTTCATGCACAATAAGCAGACCCCTTTAATTGATCATATAATAAAGCTTTTTGGGCAGCCTTAGCTTCAGAATTGTTGGGTTCATCCAGCCATTTCAAGATGCAAGGGGGAAAAGTGTTTTAGAGCGGTTTAAAAAAACCCTCAAGTGTTATCACTAGGGGCTAAAGAAGAAATAATAGAGCATGGAGCGGGGGTGTGTGTTTATTTGTTTGTTTGGTTTAACCATGGTGCATTTTTAATAGCCAGTATTTTGTACCTGTGATTAAAAATATCCTGATGCTATTATTAGAATTGTATTGATCTACACACACTATAGTATTAATTACCAAACCTGAAACAGTAAGTGAACCTGCAACAGAGCAATAGGGCAGAACTTTAAATCTATTCTTAAAACAGTACATTTCCACATTGGTACCGTATATTGCACCAAAGACTCGTTTGAATAGACTTTAAATGCTACAGCAGGTAGACATGGCAAAAGGCTCCTACCCAAGGAGCAAGCTCAACATGAGACAGGTGCGTGCCCAAGCAACAAAGGCAGCTAAGGGTACCCTGGGCTGTACAAACAGAAGCACGGGTTGACCAAGGGAAGGGATTACACACACTTGTTAGGCCACTTTTAGAGCAGCATCCAGTTTTGGGCACCCCGATTTAGCAGAGAGAAGTCAGTGGTGAGCCACCCAGGTGGTTGGGACTGGAGCATTTGCAGCTTCAGGTGGACCTAACAGCAGCCCCACAGCACCTACCTACCTGTGAGGGATAATTGAGGAGATGGAGCCAGGAATGGCTCCTCACAGTAGTGCAAGGTGGGAAGAGAAGTGACAAGAGGTATAAGCGGGGAAAAAAAAAAAGAGGTTCAGACTGTTTACAAGACTGTATTCCGGATATAACCTTCTCCCCATGAGGACCCCCAGGCAGCAGAGGGAGCTGCCCAGAAAGGCCGAGCTGTCCCTGTTCTCAGAGGTTTTCAAGACCAGACCAAACAAAATCCTGAGCAACCTGGCCTGATGACCTCAGTGCTGGCCCTGCATTGAGGAGGAGACTGGACTGGACACCCGCAGGCACCTCCCAACCAGAATTTTGCTATCATCTTACCTCAGCCTGTTTGCTCCCTGCACAAAACGGTAGCATCTCTTACCTGTGCTTCACAAAGATTTACATGAAGTATTTGCAATGCTCCATTAACGAAGGGATGTGAACACACGCTGTTTGTGCACCCTGCTGGTTTGGGTTTTACACCTGAGAATAAATCTTTAGAGAACGTATGCTCACACAGAGAAGGTTTGGGATAGCAGATTGACTGTAGGACCGCTGAGACCTTGGAGGAAATACCATTTCAGAAACACCAAGCCGACACATATATTAAAAAATTTTAAGAAAATACAATTTTATTTTTTCATTAAAACTGCCAGCTTGCCAATTAAAGGCAGCCGTAAACATCTCTCGTAGCTAAATCTTGCCCAGAAATAACAGGTACTATCCAAAGCATTCTCCCTCCTCTGTGCTTGGGGAAGCAGTTATTAGCTCTGCTCTAACTTAGGTAGTTTATCACATATTTTTTTAAGTTGTGCCCAACACCAAACAAGCCTGTCCAGTAACACGTTCTTCCTGGTTTACACCGCAGTACTTTTGAAGGCCGTGGCATCCGTACAGCGTAATGAACAGAAGATTCATATTCATACACATACTGCGTAGGACAGGACTGGCAGCGCTCCCTCTGTTGGAGATCCACCAGGCTGCAGCGCCGCGGACACAAATCCCAAACACCCTTGGTAAGGCTGAGCGATCCCGGCTTCGGAGCTCGGAGCCACCAGTCCCAGTACAAGGCTTACATTCGCTATCCCTCAGCAAGCAAACCCCTTTGCAGAATTCGCTGGGCCCTACTACTACTTGTGCCTTCTCTTTTAGGCACGCCCTGTACCTTGGATGCACTGCACATCCTTCAAAAGGGCTGAAATTTCAGCTTTACTAAGTACCTCCCTGAGGGAACATGGTCAACAGAGTTATCATCCACCCCAGTGCAAGATGGTGTGCAGATGCGGGAAGGAAGATGGGAGGGAAGAAAAGCAACATTATTTTATCAGCTTCTTCATCCTTATCATTCTGCCTACTCCAGACTGACAACAGTATTTGCTACGTCCTTCCAACTATAGCCTGCAGCTTGTTGAGAAATTGAGGGCTTTCGGCTCCGTTTTGCGTTTCTGCCTTCAGCCTGCCCGTTGGAGGCATTACACTTCAATGCCTCTACCACAGCCTGTCCTTCCTTCTCTTCTGCACATTGTGCCTCCAGCTTTTATGTCCTTCTACTGATATGTTTATTCCTTTGAACTCCTACTGGTGTTTTCTCTGGACGCATGCAGAAAGGATAAACATTCATTTTCAGTGACTGCATCCCTCTGATCTTCTCACAACACGCAGTCATTAAGATTAACTCCCCTACAGCGTGTCTAGCGTAGGAGAGGCTCACAGTGCAGTAAACTATCAAATTTATGCTCGCTGGAATGAAAACTACTTTATCATTTGATACAGCAGCAGCTTCCTAACAGCGGGACAATTCTTAAAACCACAAATTAAAATGTGCACACAGTACCATTCAAGATCTTTCAGTAAAAGGTGTTATTTTATAAGCTTGCAGCCCATAATTACTAACTTGCATCAAGGAGGTATGGCTCAGAGTCTCCCAATTTCTGAAGTTTGCAATTTTAGAACAGGAAAAGCAGCGACTTTCACAAAGATTGCACCTCTTAGGCTATTACTATTAAACATTGAGGATCAAGAAACGTGTATGATGTGAGATAACGTGTTTCCTGAAAGACTAATTATA
>JAHREE010000480.1:611613-654888 GCA_033628505.1 Tringa tobata
CCAATTAAGTTATTCTGTTAGGTTTGTTATAATTCCTTCTGTTACTGGAAGATGGCTGATGAAAATAAGAATCCTCTATTCCTATAGGTTTGATCTGTTTACAATGAGATGTTGGTATTTGCATTATCTCAGCACTGTCGGCTACATTTTTAGAAATTGGAGCTTCTGTACAGGCAATCTACTACAAATGTAATGGTGCTGTGGTTTCTTCTCAGCTTGTCTATATGGTAAGAAGTGCTTCTCTCTTCTTTTGAGGTCAAATTCATTCTTCCACTCGGTTAACTGTTTGAGGTTTCCTTTGGGTTTCTTTCAGCTTTAGCAGGAGTTGAAATTTTGTTTCAGACACCTACAAACAGTTATCTACGCTACTTAAATACTTTTTTTTTTAGTTTCAAAAAAGACTTCTAAAACTTAATTCTTGAAGGAATCTTATAAACCTTGAGGAGATTTTGAAAATACTTAAAAATCATCAGAGAATGGCTAAGTTCAGTTACAAAGTTACTTTGGCAGTACAAGATAACTTCTAAGTTCCCCAATTATTATTATTATTAGTAGTAGTAGTATTAAAAACAGTAATATTTTCTTGGGTTACCGATCCATGGCTTTTTCAAATTAAAAGTTGTCTAAAACAATGGTGGTGCAGCTGGGGGAGGCTGAGAAGGAGCAAGAATGATCAGCTGCTGTGCAACGTGCAGTTGAGTAAGTTAAGGCTCTTAAGCCTGGTAAAAAAAAAACAACAAAAAACCCACCCAAAAAACAACCAACCCACAAAACAAACCTCTGGTAAGAGATTGTAAATTGCTAAGTGGTATTAAAAAAAGTAGGTCGGTGTTGATCTTTACTGCCTCTCCCAACACAGTCATTGTGAAGTATCGGATCATGCCAGCAAGAGGCAGATCCACAACGGATAAAACGGATGACTCTTCATGCAGGACCCAGCTGTGCAGTTCCTCACCACAGGATGTTCCGGATGATAGAAGTTCTCGTGAGTTCAAAGGGAGACTGAACAAGTTAACACAAATGCACAGAGGCTTGTCAAATACATAGAAACTATCCATGACGTTCACGAAGATACAGAAGCTAAATGTTGATACCGTAATTCATTAACAAGCCGGTATAACATTCATTAACAAAGACTAGATAATTAAAGATTTATTGCATGCAGCCGATTTTCTTCAGGTTTGCATTAAGCCATTCTTAAAGTCCACCAGACCTTTAGCTATAACTCTTCTTCAAGAGCTGTTTTCTGTATTTAAATTTCCACTGTGGGCCAACGCTCAGTGCTACTAGCTGACATTTTTATCCACAGTAGTATTTATATAGCCAAACAGGTGCTATATATCTCTTGCTGGTGTACATGTATCCATAAAGGATACACTGCATGCTTTTATTTCTCATTCCTCCTCAATATTGGAGTCCCAAGACGCAAAGGAATTGTAGAGGAAAAGTGTGGGAGGACAGCAGGTTGTTGTACTTCACATAGACTGTTCCTCTTGAAGAGTAACAGTTAGAGGTCATTTTTCTTCTTTCTGGTTCTAGGAATATGTGGCTTAGGAAGAAACACCAAATCAATGCCCTTGTTCAGGAGAAACAGTGAAATTATTTGAAGAAACAATTTGGCTTTGGAGATGAGGTGTTCATATATTTGCTTTACAAATAAAGAAAACTATATATCATAGAATCATAGAATGGTTAGAGTTGGAAGGGACCTTAAAGATCATCTAGTTCCAACCCCCCTGCCATGGGCAGGGACACCTCCCACTAGACCAGGTTGCTCAAGGCCCCATCCAGCCTGGCCTCAAACACCTCCAGGGATGGGGCATCCACAACTTCTTTGGGCAACCTGTTCCAGTGCCTCACCACCCTCACAGGAAATATGATGGTTCCTGAATTCCCTTTACCTTCTGACTGAAGAAACCGTATTAGAATAGCTATATTCCCTGAAAGATGAAGGAGAAAAGAAGGTGGATAAAGGGTGAAAGGCTTCAGAGATTAACAATGTGAGCTTGGGGTTGTTTCCTACTGAAGAACTGGATCTTTAAGAGCAAGACAATTCTTTACCAAACCCTTAAAAGAAATATGTGGGTCTAGCAGGGCAAGCAAAAAGTAACAAACCATCACCAGATGTGTGCTAGTGGCCATTAGTGGGAGAAACAGACTCTAAAAGAAGCCTGATGCGATGTGTGTCCCAGCGCTTGGCATGTTGTATTGTCACACTGAAAAAAAAATAGTTGGTAATTATTTTAAGCATTTGACAAGGGCATAACATTTTGCTAAATTAGACTGGTGATAACTGCTGGGGTGAACTATTCTGTAATCCATAGGATAAAAAGCATGTTGCATTTGTCCATAAAAATGTGTTTATCTAGTGTTCCTAGTATTGGAAAATCAACCTCTGAGGAAGTTGGCAGAATGCAAAAGTGAACCTGGGCCTTTCAGTGCTGGTCAGAGGAAGTGAAATGTGTCTTGTGGAACTCCTGATGTTATTAAAAAACAAAAAATGCTGGACTATTTGTTTCCCTTTTGGCATGTAACTCTTGGAAATTTGCAATATGTTGTTTTGCCACGGGGTGTCACTAAGAAAATACTGTGAGCTGATACACGCTGTTTTTCAAGTAGAAACCTGTGGGCCTAACCAAGGCAATTCTGTTCCTTTAATTAGCACCAGAACTGACTAAAAATGTAAAGACTGCAGAATACTAGGTGGACACGTAAAAATGTCATGGGTCTGTTTCTGATGTTCTGAATGATAAAATAGACATGCAACAGTTAATATCTCTCTTGTAAAGTTGCTATTGTTGAAGACAAACCCAGCAAGATAATTAGAAATATTCTGATAGTAAGCCAAAAGTATGAATTTATAAACAGGATTATGTTACATTATAAGCCAGCAGAAGATCCTGACAGAGACACTCAGAATATACAGTTAGCCCTTGGTAGGATCCAGCACAAACTGCCTTAGGGACACTTAACTCCAGTATTTCTCTCAGGAACACAACTCTGGGTTCAGCCTCTGTGTGCAGGAACCCCAGAGCCATTGGGCTACTCTCCTGTGATGGAAGTCTGCAGCAAATGTCCATCTGCATAGCTAATGTTAATTTTCACAGAGCCCTGGGCAGCATCCTAAAGAGGACTTATTAGTTTCTTAATTTGCTCTAGCAGGAGTTGACTTATGCATGAAGATGTGGCTGCAGCTCTAGAGGGGAGAAGGCAGCTCGTGTTAGCAGAAGAGAGGTTGAACAAAGTCATAACAATACCGACAGCATCTTCCCTGGGGACCCAACTAACACCTTTCTAGACTTAACTTTAAATATCCGGCTTGCCAAACAGAACTCTGCAGGAAGAGGTACTCTGGTCACCTCAGCTCTGCTGTTCTCATCATAAATGTTGGCCTTTTAACAGTCTTTAGAAAGGTAACATTCTCCCAACTAATGTTAGAGAGATTTTCCCCATTTTCTGTCAGTCCTTAGAACAAAGACCCCCCCCTTGGTATTGACTGGAGGTCTATGTTTTTCATGGGCCAGTAAATAAACCAGACTTGGGGCGTCGCTGTGGTTTCAAGTCTCACGGCCCAGCTACCCAATAAACAATTTTTCATTCATGTTTTACTGCACTCCCATTGCTGTCAGTGTAAACTGCTTGAATTTCCCATCAGGCAGCTCACTGACTACTGTAGCGTATGAAGGCAAGGACCCTGGTCGGCGATGCGACCAGAATCCTTTATTACAACAAACAGGCAGCTTATATAGTACTACTGTATCTCCTTTCCCAGCCCACACGCCCCTGCAACCCCCCCACTGCCAGGGGGGCAGAATTCCCCTCCATCAGTCGGGCCACCAGGCATTATTTATGGGTCGCTAGGACTTGATCAGGGGCCTTCCCCTGCCAGCGTTCATGCTTCTTCTATTCCTTCTTCTGGTCTCTGCTTCTTCCAACAATCCTGTTCACCCACAGACTACCTCTAATAATCAGGTTAAAATAGTTATTTGTTTTTCTCTGCTGGAAACAGAGAAAGGGGCAAGTCTATCAAATTAACATCAAAACCAGAAAACATCTCTGCCGCGTAATGTTGGCCAACAGGACTAGTGTCCTTCTGACTCCTTAAATAGGCCGTGCGCTCTGTGACAGACACACATCCTTGATGCCTGCCCTTGTCCCAATAATTGATGTAATTTGGAACAATCTATAATGTTTCCTTATCTGGCCTAATCTGTCCCAAATTTCCAGGTGTGGTATCTGATACTTCCCCAATGGATAAAGTGTACACACCATGATTTGTTTCTCTCTTCACTCAGTCTAGTAAGGACTGCATTCGGTAGGAAACTGCAAGTTTTGGAGGGTAAGGTCATGCAAAGCTATATGAACACCATCTTCTCTGTGGACCTAAATAATAATCTTTCTGGATTTGACTTTTAAAATTTCTTCCGTCTCAACTACTGCTGTATATCTGCAAAATACAGCAACGATTATTTTCGCTTTTGAAAACAATCCTGCCTATGAGTTTCATTCTTTCTTTGATCAACAAAGCTTTGTTTGGTACACAGAAAGAAAAACAACTGCTCTGCTCAACATTAAGCAGCATTAACATATAAGAGAGAATTCCTGTCACTTAGAGAAAACCATAGACATACCAGAACAAAACCAATTAAAAATATATAATTTCACTCCTAAAATTATTTTTTAATGAAGAATAATTTTGGTAAAGTTATGAAAACCTGAAATGCTATCTTTTCACATCTCTTTTGGAGATACACATAATAGCGCAGAGTCTTTTCTGATGATTTCCACATACCAAAATCAGAAAGTAAGACTTACAAGAAGTCCAGGATGACGAGAAGAAAAGAAAAAGACTTGGATGCTAAAATCTTCTAACTTCTTCTCTGTCTTTGGATGAGGATCATATTTCAGTTATTACTCACTCCTAATGTCCAAAAAGGTGAGCTCTATCCATGAGTGCTTAATAGTGTCAGCTTTCCAAAAAAACCCTGTCATTCACCCAGCACTGTCTCCACAATATAAAATCTGTGCCAATGCCTAACAGGGAAGAGAGTGCATTTTCTTGGGTTTCTCAGCTTGACTTTGGGACTACCTAGAGCAGCCTCTTTCAAAGCCTGTTGATATCCATGCCAGACAGGAGCAGGCAACCGGAGTCACACGACTTGCGTGCCTCCTTACCCTTTTCACATCGCTTTCTTCAAAGGCGCCAGTCTTCTCATCCCTGCCTGTGCTATTCCAAGAAGAGATGTGCAGCCAGAGGTGCTGTAAATAAAAACCCCTATCTTGGAGTATAAGAAAACATGAGAAATCATTTCTTTCATATGGTTTTGCTAGTAGAATGAGAATAATAAAAAAGCATAATTAGCCTTGCGATACCTTGATGATTTAACTGTACAATGTTCATAAACCAGTTAATACATTAGTCCTAGCACTGAAAAACAGGAATGAGTTCGGACTGGGGTTTATCGTATGTGCAAAGTGAATGCTTGACGCTGTCAAGAAACAAGTGTAATGTTAAAGGTAATATTTATTCTGGGCAATAAAACTGGCACATATATCTTACAAATACGTATGTAAATTAGGTGGATTTTGGATAGAAGATAAGGTTTAATTAAAGGAAGGCTATTTTCACAAGATTAAGTCTTTCTTATCTAACGCTTATTTTATTCCTGTCAAGCCAGAGAGATTGTATGGCATTTGTTGGAGTTTTCATCTGTAAAAGCATCTCCTTGGATATTAGTTTCTGAAAGACACGAAGTTAATTAGAGTAGAGGTGTTCAGCGGAGCTCCCTGAGCTCACTGTCTGTCCCGGCTGATCAGCTGTGGCAGTTTTAGAATACCCATCTTCTCTCCTGGGGCTGGACTGACAAGACACGGCTGCTTGGCTTTTTCTCTGAAATCTTCTGACCTGTAAGCATTGCTCCTGCTGCCTTTCCCTCTCTTTCCCTGGGGTTTTCAGATTAATCAAGGATGAGGCCTCTGCTGCATATATGCAGATGGGCCCAGGGAGATTTGAATTAAAGGTAGTTAAAACCAATTCCACTTGAACAATAGGAAGTATTATTGCATATATCAGAGTATGCCAATCTGTGGCATTCCTCCACCTCCCTGTTTCCACCCCCAAATAACTGTGAAGAATTAAACTATGATTTGAGGAAGTCATCCTTTTATCTGTCGAGGTCTGGAGAGAACATTGTCCCTTGAGGAGAGGCTTGGCTTAGCTCCCCTCCCCAACAAAAAAGCCATTCAAAAAGACACAGCAGCAACTGGTCACTCAATATTCATTTGTACTTAAACCCAAAAAGAGATATGAGCACCTTTTCTTGCCTTTAGTAATGTTTATGAAGGAGCTATGCTAGGATAAACCTAGTATCTGGAAGTTTAATTTTCATAGATAAGAGTTACTCAGAAATCTCCCAAGATGAAATAATTAGAATTATAGAGAAATAATTAGAATTTCTATGAAGGCAGTGCTCACAAATATTTAATCGAGTCATAGAACGGATTAGGTTGGAAGGGACCTTAAAGACCATCGAGTTCCAACCCCCCTGCCGTGGGCAGGGACACCTCCCACTAGAGCAGGTTGCTCAAAGCCCCATCCAGCCTGGCCTTGAACACCTCCAGGGATGGGGCATCCACAACTTCCCTGGGCAACCTGTCCCGGTGTCTCATCACCCTCACAAGAAAGAATTTCTTCCTGATATCCAGTCTATTTATACCAGGATTAATAGAACAAACATTTCACTGATAATTTTGTACAATATTTTACAGTGTATCTTCTTTTTTATATATGATTTTTTGACGATTATTCCTAACCTCTCATTTGCTTTTGCCTCTAGTCATGCACACCTGTAAGGACAACAGGTATTATGATCACCTCTGAAAGCAAGGTTAAAGAGAATAAAAGTACTGAGAGACTGCATGCTCGCTACACAGAGCTCTTTAGGCAAGCTGTTGTGCTGGTACATACTGTGCCAGAAGCTGGTACGTCCATCGCAGCTGCTTGGCTTCCCTCCTGCAGGACTCCCAGCCCAAGGAAACGGGGAAAGGCAGTATTGTGGGAATTTAATGGTTATGGACACCATTTCCTTCAGGGGGAGAGCTGGAGTTGGAGTTTCTAGGGCTGTTCACAACCATCCAGACTAGTCAAGGCTTTCACTCAGCTACCTGGAAGACGACCACCTCCCACCTCGGCCACTGCTCCCGCTATGGAGAGCTTCACCTCAGGATGGCCACACGGGGAGGCGAGGAGATGCTTGCTGGCGGCAAGGCCAGCGGGCCGCCCCCAGGGCTGAGGAGATGGCCTCCAGAGCTGAGGAGATGGCATCCAGGGACAAGGGGGCGCCCCTCAGGGCAGCCAAACGACAGCCCAGGGCCGTCCCTCCCCGTCTGCTGCCTCTCTCAGCCCCGCGGCCGTTGCCGGGCACCCAGGGAACGCGGCGGGAGGCAGCCGGAGGGGCGGGAGCTGCCCTTGGGCCGCCTCGGGTGCCTCACCTGGGCCCGGCGGCCGCCATTACCGCCCGGCCCTCCCCAGGGCCGCTGGAGGGGGGGAGCGGAGAGTCGCCCGGAGGGGAGGTAGAGACCGGCGGGATTCGCCTGGGTCCCCGGGCCCGGCTGTTCCGTAAGCCCGGGGATCGGTGCGGGATGGGGAAGGGGGAGGTGCGTGTGCTTAGAACTCAAGCATTTCAGTGATTATTGTCCCGCTCTACTCATTTTTGGCCCCCTGTACTCGGCAGTGGTGAGGCTTCACCTCGAGTGCTGTGTTTAGTTTTGGGCGTCTTACCACAAAAAAGACATTGAGGTGCTGGAGCATGTCCAGAGAAGGGCAACGAAGCTGGTAAGGGGTCTGGAGAACAAGTCTAATGAGGAAAGGCTGAGGGAGCTGGGGTTGTTTGGCCTGGAGAAAAGGAGGCTGAGGGGAGACCTTATCATGCTCTACAATTACCTGAAAGGAGGGTGTAGTGAGGTGGGGGTCTGTCTCTTTTCCCAAATAACAGGTGATAGGACAAGAGGAAAAAGCATCAGGTTACACCAGGGGAGGTTTAGATTGGATATTAGGAAAAATTTCTTCACTGAAAGGGTCATCAGGCATTGGAACAAGCTGCCCAGGGAAGGGGTTGAGTCACCATCCCTGGAGGTATTTAAAAGAATGTGGTACTGAGGGACATGGTTTAGTGGTGGTTTGGGCAGTGTTAAGTTGATGCTTGGACTCAATGATCTGAAATGTCCCTTCCAACCTGGATGCCTCTATGATTCTATAGTTTACTAAGTAAGTTTACTAAGTACCGTGTAACTTCTTGTTGCTTACAAAAAGGCCATATAATATATTTTTTTAAAAAGACAATTTTGGTTCAGAATAATTATTAAACTTATGTTGATTAATTGATGAATTAGTATTAATACTTGATCTCCTACATTTCTGCTGGCCTTTGCGAAGCGCGTGTGAAGGATATGGGCTGAATTCAGATAGGATGATTGAATGGCATTCCTAAGATCTAACAGAACTGTAGTGAGTAAGATTGGAAACCTGAGATCAGGCCTGTGTACTGTGGAAGAATAACTATAGTGGCAGCCCAGCTTCAGATGTTTTTTAGCATAAACTTTAAGGATCAGATTCTCCATTGTCCGGAACCCTTAAAAATTAATCTTTTCACTAGTAGTGTGCATTTTCTTAATTTGTGAATAATATATACTGATTTTATTTAAAGAGTAAATTACTTCTTATCATGAAAAACACTCTGCAAATCCTTGAAAATGAATTAAAATACTTTCTTCCTCCTTATCCTCACAGATTGAAGATCTGAAGAAGATAAACCATGAGCTAAGTCAACATGTCATTCAACTGCTTGATAAGAAGCAAGTGGTTGAAAGTCAAGTGGATAGGTTCATCTGTAAAAATTGTCATCTGTGGAAAGAACTTGCTGCAATTGGCAAACTATCTGAGCAGCTGGAAAAAAACTTGCTGATAAGGAGCTTGAGGAAGCAAAGGTATCTACTTATTAGAATTAGTGTTGTGCAGTGATATTTTACTATTGTTTGCTGGTACTTTGGGGAACTGTTTCTGGGTGTTATGGTTTGAGAAAACCTGTAACAGTTTAGACAATTATTCTGTCACTCAATGACACCTGGAAAGGCGAATTGAGGAACACAAAGAAACACGAGGGTTGAACTATAAATAGATTTCGTAGAATGAGACTAAAGAGCCAGTATTAGTCCTGATACTGATATAAGATATACAAGAATTATATTCAGCCAATTATATCAGTAGGAAGCTGTGCACTCCCAGCAGTGGACAGCAAGTGTAGGACACTGCCAGTGTCAGAGAAAACAATCTGCCAGGGAGAGAGAAAACTACGCAGCAAACTTTTCTAATTTATATTGAATGTGACATTCATCATATGAAATAATCCTGTTGGCCAGGTTGGGTCAAATGCACAGGCCTTGCTCCTCCTTGTCCCTGCACCTGGCAAGGCTCAAAACCACTAAGACCTTGAATCCCACAGAGCCTAGATGGCTTTTAAGTAAATATTTTCATTAATTCAGACACTACAGACACTGAATATAAAAGTGCAGTTTTCCCCAGCATTAAAAGAAAAGTTAGTCCTGTGTCTCTCAACCCAGGACAGGGTTTTGGTTTTTTTTTGGACCTTTTAGGATGAATTTCTAGCTTTCATCTCTGCTTTGAAGTATATTTGCTGGATGAAGGAGTAGGTTCTGGCCACTGTGGTGTTTTTCAGGTGTGGAATGGATCAAGGATTAAATCATGCTTGCAGTTGGAAAGAATGTAATTTCAATGCAAATTGCTTCTGATTTCACAGGATAATGGGAAATTACATTCTATGCATATGCAGTTATATGGTTTAGTAGTTTCTTTGTTTGCCATTAGTATAACTACATATATTTTTAGGCCCTAGATATACTCAAACTGTCCCTATTTTCAAAAGTTTCTTGGTAAGAGAGTTCTGGGAAGAGGTACTGGCAGCCCAGAAAGCTAACAGCATCCTGGGCTGCATCAAAAGCAGCGTGGCCAGCAGGTTGAGGGAGATGATTCTCCCCCTCTACTCCTCTCTGGTGAGATGCCACCTGGAGAACTGTCTCCAGCTCTGGAGTCCTCAGCAGAGGAAGGACATGAACCTGTTGGAATGAGTCCAGCGGAGAGCCACAAAGATGATCAGTGGGCTGGAGCACTTCTCCTATGAAGACAGGCTGAGAGAGTTGGTATTGTTCAGCCTGGAGAAGGCTCCTGGCAGACCTTACAGTGGCCTTCCAGTACTGAAGGCGGCCTGCAGGAGAGATGGGGAGGGACTCTTTATGAGAGAGTGGAGCCATAGGATGAGGGGTAGTAGTTTTAAATTGGAAGAGGGGAGATTTAGATTAGATATTAGAAAGAAATTCTTTACTGTGAGGGTGGTGAGGCACTGGAACAGGTTGTCCAGAGAAGTTGTGGATGCCCCATCCCTGGAGGTGTTGAAGGCCAGGCTGGATGGGGCTTTGAGCCTCATTTGGTCTAGTGGGAGGTGTCCCTGCCCATGGCAGGGGGCTTGGAACTCAATGATCTTTAAGATCCCTGCCAACTCCAACCATTCTATGATTCTCTGATCTCATGCTTCTTTTTTCATTGACTCACCTGAGAGAAACTCAACTGTTACTGTTTTTCCTAATCCTGGACTGCATCTCAAGTAAAGCTTTTAACTGAATCCCTTCTAGATAAAGTTTATTGTTACTAAATAGTATGTTTTCAGTCTAGTCAAACTAGAAAACGTGTACAAAATGCTCTTTTGGACTAGAACGGTTGAGCTAAAATGCTGGATTTGCACCAATGATTATGAAAAATTAATACATCTCTTCTTGCTGTCAGTGTTTAATGATAGATTCAAATTTGACACTGGTGGAACAAGATAAAGAAGCTGCAACACACGGTGAAAACACTAAAATCCGTGAGTTAAACATGTATCCTTAATATACATGTAGCTATGAAATCAAGTAATTTCCACATGAAATTAATACTTATACGTGAATTTCACTTGCTTTGTTTTCACTGATAAGAGACAAGCAATAGAATGGATAAACATGCCTGTTTTAATTTGTAGCTCTCTGTCTTTAGATGGATGGGAATCTGTTTTTGTTTTGCAACTAGCCTGTAATGAGTTTGCTTTTGAGAATCTTAATTTTTTTTTACCATATTGCATATAGCTGTGTTGTATATCTTGTGAATCGCTTGCAAAACAGAAGGAAATAACGTTTTTTCTTTAGAATTTTTATATTAATTTTCTATCTTCCTTAAGATGTTATGATACTGTTGGAATATTTTGGAATTTTGTAATTGTAGAAATATTTGCCAGTGGTAAATCTAACTTAAATCAACATTTGAATTTATTAAGTGGACTCATTCACTTGCTTCCAGTATAAATTGATAGGGAATTTTTTAATGTGTTTAAGATAATGATTTCTTACTGTAATTTAAAGATTTGTCTCAAATTTCAAGGAGGGGAGACGTGTTGGTGGTTTTTTTCCCTGTATAAAATATTTGAGTTTATACCACAAGCCTGTGAAGAACCCCCTCTGGAAAAAAAAAAAAAAACAAGCTGCTCTGACCACGTAGAGTTTACTGCTCATTTACTCTGGAAAGATTTTAATCCTTCAGCCAGAAAGTTTGGGATTTGAGAGCTAGATTCACTGATAGATATAGGTGATTAATTTATAACTTTTCAGGGATTTAAAGACCTACTTCTGCATGTGTCTTAACAAAAATAATACATGTGCGGAATTTAATATTCCCTAGGTGCTTAAACTTTCATGAGGCCAGGTACTTCCAACAGATAGATTGTAACAGAGAAGGATTTGGTGTGCAGTTTTGAACTTTGTAATTACAGTTCATCTCCAAAATCTGTTTTAGTGCCCTACATGACTTTCTGGATTTCAACTATACTCATCTACACATTACTTTATTTTCATTTCAAAAATTCACCTTTCATGGCTCTTAAGCATAGTGGCCTAATTTCTTTCATATTTAAAAATTCATTAGATATTCCAAGACACATCTACTTACTTTTCCGTCTTAGTTTTGAACGGATGTATTCCAGGTTAATGAACATTTAGCTTTTATGTCCTTTTCTGTCCTATTAGATCCTTTTTAGGTGGACATTCAGACATATTCTGCAATAAAACAAAAATGAGAAAATACAGACATTCAGAAGTTACTTTGAAGTATGAAATGGATTTTAATTTTAATTAGATATCTGCTTCATCTTCATTTTGAAGAGTATATTTATCTATTTTACACTGAATTCATCACAAAAGTTCTATTTCAGTGAATGAATTATATCGGTTTTGTGTGTGCAGGTTATTTTACAAACAGAAGCTGAAATAAAGTCACCTTTGAGGCTTGATACCTTTATTAAGACATTGGAAAAGGACATAGAATACTATAAAAGTGAGGCTGAGAATTTGCTGAAGGTATTTAGAAACACATTTTCAAGTCCTAAGTGAACCTCTACTTGTGGCAGTATGTCCAAAAAAATTTCATCCATCCAGGTGAGCTTGGAAAACACTTTGGAAAGGAGAATGCATTTTTAAAAATACTGGTTTATCATATGCTGAATTACCAAAGCCATAATTACCAGGAAGAAAAAATAATTGTAAACAGAGGGATGCATAAGATGGGAATGGGAAATTAACGTGAGCTTAACTGCTGCTTTACACTGCATGCATGTATATCACTTTAAATTTAAGTAATAAGTAATTATTAACGTGATTGTCAGTACTATTTATGAGAGACATTTACTACTCAAATAAATCTGTATTTTGGAAAATGGTATGTATAGCTGGTCTCTGATACTAAGAAATACATATATCTACAGTCTTGACTGTCCAGAGGTTGCTAGGTTGGAGACTTATTAAATCTTTTCTAGAAATTTCCAAACCATATGTAATAAGAAAGTATATGAAGTTCTGTTTCTCTACTTTAACCTTGTATAACCTTATTCTTTAAGGGAGTGAGTTCTGACCCAGAAGTTTTGAAAGTGTTGAGAGAACGTGAAGAACTTAAGTCAACACTGAAAAAATTTGAGCGACGTGTGGCAGAAATTCAGGGTAACTTCAAAGTTTTAACAGCTGAGAGAGACAAAGTTGTCATTCTTTATGAACGGGTAATTTCATTTCTGTTTATATGATTAATTAAAATAACTTCAGGTGATGTGCAAGAAAAAAATCCTGGTTTTGTGTAAAAAAAGAAAAACGTGCAAAGCATTTGTTTAAAAAAATAGAAAAAAAGTTATGGAAATTCTACGATTTGAATCTGCCAGTTAAATACAAGTTTGTAAGTGCTGTCCTGAATTAAGAATGCTTTCCTGAATCAAAGGATGTATGCCCAAATCTTTACTTCATCTTTGATATTGCAGAGTTTCTAGGATGCTTTGCTTAGCCATGTGCCACAGTAATATATTACATTATCTATTCCATATTTCTATTATGCTGCTTTTGTTTTTTAAAACAGGCACAGGAAGAAATTTCCCGACTTCGTCAGAAAGTTATCAAATGCCCCAGGAATCCTAAAAGTATTGTGACAGCTCAAGCTGTGTTAAGACATGTGGAGATAGAAAGGGAGACAGCACTGTCAGATTTCCGAAGGATGGCTACAGAACGTGATAGCCTCAGGGAGCAGTTAAAGGTTTGATTCCACACACCCTCCCAGGTTATTTTAACACAAAAACTACTTAGTAGAGTAAATTAAAAGTTGCTAAAAATTTCTGTTCTAATCCTGAGACTTAATTGCATTACAAGTATGTGGTGAGTTCACACTTGTTCTAAATGTGGTTTTGCTATTGTTCTTTGATACAGATTTCCCAAGAGACTGCATTTAGTGAAAAGGCTCATTTGGAACAGAGAATTGAAGAGCTACAAACTACTATTCAAAATGTAAGGGGAAATAAGTATTTATGGAACTGTAAATGTAATACAGGTCATGTTCATGTTTAATCCTTCAAGACTAACCTGACTGCTTTCTATCAGGAAACAACAGGCTGAGAGTAGCAGATGTTATTTAAAGAGACTGTAGCAAGGCTTTTGACACTGTCACCCACAAGTGACAGGTTTGGATATTATGTTTGGATGAGTGGGTAACTGGATGGGGGAAAATTTGACTGGATGGTCAGTCTTGTCAGGTAGCAGTTAATACTGCTCGTCCTCAAGAGTGTTAACATGGAGCACCACAGGTGTTTGTTCCGAGGCTTGTCCTGTTTAACATCTTTACTAGTGCCCTGAAGGAGGTCACAGAACGTATGCTCATAAAGTTTGCAGATGACATCAAATTAGGGAAAACTGTTGATCTACTCAAGAGCACAGCTGTCATCCACAGGGACCAAGACAGGTAGGAAGAATGGATAACAGAAACCTTATAAAGTCCAACAAGGATGAATGCCAAGTTATAAATTTGGAAAGAAGAGCTACTGGCATCAATGCAAGTTGTGGACCAACAGGTTTGGGAGCAGCTCTTCTGAAAAGGCCCTGTAGACCCTGATATACAGCAAGCTGTACATAAGCCAACAGTGTGCCACAGTGGCAAAGGCGGCTGAGAACGGACTAGGGCTGTGTGAACAGGACACAGCCAGTAGCTCAAGGCAAGTGATTGTCCTTCTTTACTGAACACTCATTAGACCACATCTGGAATCTGCATCCAGTTTTGCCACTGTGGTACAAGAAAGACATTGCCAAACTGGAGTGAGTTTAATGGAGGGCTCCCATGATACTTGGGCCTGGAACACTTTCTCTATGAGAGGAGGCTGGTGGAACTGGGCTTGTTCCACCTGGAGTAGAGGTAGCCTAAGAGGGACCTAAGTCCTACCTGCCAGTACTCATCAAGAAGTCAGAAACAGGCTTTTCACAGCAGTGCGTGGTGGAAGGATGAGCAGCAATGGGCATCAGTTGAAACAAGGGTTCAGGCTGAATACAAAGAAATACTTATTTCCCATGAGGACAGTTGAGCAGTCTCCAACCTGGGAGTTTTTTCAAGGCTGGACTGGACAAAGCCTTGAGCAACCTGACCTCAGAGCTGGGCCTGCTTTGAGCAGGAATTTAGACTAGAGACCTGCTGGAGTCCATTCCAATATGAATTATCTTATGATTGTATATTATTAAGACCTCATGCTCCAAAACCAAATGTAATTGTTCTGTTCTGGCAAGTCCTATTTAATATGGCTTAAGTTACATGTGTGTGCAATTGTTTGCTAACACAGAAAATTAAAACATTAACAAAATGAATATAAATCTTAAATCAATTTACAGTTTCAGTAGAACTTGATTTTAAAATATATTTACACTGATTTCTGTAGTGTATCTTTCTTCTAGACCTTATGGCTATAAATTCTGGTTCATTTTCTTCTTCAGCCTTTTAAATCCTACCAAGCTTCTAAGTATAGTTCCAAGGATTATAATATTAAACTGAGGGCACCTGTGATGAAGAAGACACTGTAGGCTTAAATAGCTCTGAGTACTCCAAGTAGTAAATTAGCTTTAATCACATGCTTGACATATGATGTGTAGTGAATATTGGGAATAGTCCTGTTGTGGGTAGATCATTTTATTTCAGTTCATTTGGTACACTTTGAGGGCAATACATCAATATGAAATTTATGGCACTAGTTACTATGTACCAGAGGCTTACTGACTCGAACTTTAGAGGCCTGATCTTTGATTATAGTTACACAGAAATTAGTTCTGAAAGAATCAGTAAATGAGGAGAGGGATGAGGTGAGAATTTTTTGTCTAGAAGAGCTGTTTCAAATAATTTAGAAAGGACAGTTCTTTGAATGTTGTGTAAGCATTTGTAATAAAGAAACACATCTTTCTTTAAATTGGAGATTTCAAACTAGCTTTGCTGGAGTCTATGCAAGAGGTTTTGGACCTGTTCTTTGTTCTAGGTACAGACCTAAAGGCCCCTCATGGTTGTAACTTGGTCATACCATGCTTTATGCAAGTGTTTTACAGTGATTTCTCTCTCCAGTTATCGGCATAGCTATATAACTTTGTAGAGGCCATAGCTATATAACTTTGTAGAGGCCATAGCTATATAACTTTGTAGAGGCCTAAAGCCATCGTTGGTAGTGTTGTATCCTGAACTGGGATTTCTCCCTTCATACACTCATAATAATGTTTTTTGTTATGTTATTTTGCACTGAAAACTTTTAATGTTGATCAATGCCGAACATTTTTTGCCCTTGGGCATAATTACCAACCTAAAATTTACATTAATAAATGAAAATATTCCCAGAGATCTGAAACACAGGAAATTGATTGTACTTTAAAGGAAGTGAAAATCACATTTCAACTCTTTGCCAGATACCTTCAATAGACCTGGAGTCAGGCCCTGAGCAAATGAGATACTTGGGCATTTCTCCTTCAGTAAAAGATTTGTGCTAAAAACAGAGTAGAATTTGAATTAATAGGAGAAATTCTATGTATAAATCACCTTTTTTCATCTTTTAATGTTCAATTATAGTTAGATAGTGAACGGTTAGAACAGATGTCCAAAGTGGCGCTAATGAAAGATGCCATTGATTCTGTGGAAACTGAGATGAAAAGATTGGCAAGAAGAGCACTGGACTCTGAAAATGAGCTGAGACGACAGGAAGCTGAATATGCTTCACTTAGGTAAGTAAGAGATTATAATTGCATTAGTTTGACAAGTAACACCAGCCTATGTTTGCTGGTTATCGGTCATAACTGTTATACAGCTCAAAGGGAAAGGAGTTTATGATCGTTGTTCTTGTGAGCAATCCTTCTTTTCGGAATGAAATTTTTTTCCTCATTGCTTATTTATATGTAAATGTTCTTGGCTTCTTGATATTATGATATGCTGAAAACCATGTTCAGTGAAAAAGTAAAATTCACTCTGAGGTAGGAGTTTTCTATAAGAAGATGCAGGGATTGATATTTAATTATAATGCGTATGAATTAATTTTTTTTTCATTTTTTATTGGTTTTATAGAGGCAAGCAAACGCACATAAATTAATGAGTGTGTGTAGTTAGTTTCAGACATCCTTTTCATAGGCTTGGAGCTTTTTCATGAGAGGAAATAAAACTGAAGCCTTGCACAGGGTTTATGGTCTGCTGCTCAACTGGGGTTCCTAACCATGTTCAGAAGCTTGTAAGTGAGACTAGACTGAATTGAAGCCTTTAGGGAAGGAAGCATAGGTCAGTGAGTGCAAGATAAAAAAGATAACTTACTGACTGGAGAGAAAGATCAAGCACGTGTGAAGAGAGATAAGGAGGACTAGATCACAGACTGAACTAGGCTACAGGGTGAACAGGGTACAAGAGAAGATAATGTGACTTTGTCCTCTTGTATTTTCTTAAATATAATTCAGTTAGGCAAACACTCTCCTAAACCTATGTGTCCTTACTAGTGACTGGTGTAGTCGACACATGGATATTGTAGTTTTTTTATTGGGTTTTGATTGGTGAGAATACTGGGTGCTAGCATGCAGTATTATGCTGGCCCACGATACCTTTCTAAAATAACATGAACTCCTTTGCAAAGCCGGTCCTGAGTTATTGCTGCTTTGTTATCAGATTTAGGAATACTGTAAAAATTGAGTTGTTGAAGATTAGTTGCTGCTACTATAGTATCTTTTCCTTTTTCCTTCAAACCAAGCTGATAGTTCTCTTCAGTTTCTTCCACAGTTTGAGAATCATTAATATTACTACATGATTGACATGTATGACTTAGGTATAACTTGAAACAGATCATGCATTCCAGTGTATATGCCAAGTGCTAATTTTTATTTTAACAATTTTTGAGAAGTTTTTACATCCACCTGTTCTAAAGAATTCTTCTTACTTTTCTGTGATTCTTTACAGGAGCACTCAGACTTTAATATTCAGAGACTAAAGTTAACATTAATAACATATCCCAAATAGTCTAAAATATACAGATGAATCATGCTTTTTCTTAACTTTTGCAATTTTAGTGACATTTCAAAAGGGAAAAAAGGAATTTATGAACTTCTGAATTCTCCTGTTTAATGCTCCCTTTTCCAGTTTATTGAATGAAAAAACAGAACAGACTCTTTCAGAGACACAGCGAAGCCTTGCTAAGAAAACACATGAAATGCAACTTACCCAGAAGAAAATTATGCTTTTGGATGAAAAAATTGGTGAGTGACAGATACAGTTTTTGTAATAAAATGCAATAAACTAATTGTTATATTACTGCTTTTTTCTTTTTCTTATGAGTTGAAAGAAAAAATGTTAAATGCAAATAAATATAATTTTGACAGTTTAAAAGTTTCAAGTGCCAAACATCTGTTTTCTTTCATTAATTGAAAGGTTTTTGCATCTTAAAATTATGTAATAAAGCCCCTGCAAGTAAGTTTTGGTGACAGTACATACCATCAGCTGAACAATGTGTGTTGGTACCAGTGTGCAGTTGTCTGAGCATGTCAATTATATTTATGATCCTTTAAGGCAGTATTAGCGCCTCTCAGCATCGTAAGATGATGATGATGTAATTATCATCAACATCCTTTGCAGTACATATCCCATATTGTATGTTGCAGCTTTTATATATTATGGGAGTAAATGAGGTGGATACAGGAATGCCAAGGAATATGTTCTGACTTCCAAAACTACAACTGTATTGTGTTAGAAGTCTTTTATTATTTTCTATAGATGCAGTTGACATAATCTGTTCTCAAATGCAGTACTGAATTTTTGAAGGGAAAATAAAGCTAGCCTATAGGTAATGACATTTAATGTTAAATCTGCCTTATGCTATTAGAATATCTTGGTTTTTGTTACTTCCAAATTTCAAACTCTGATTATTTGGGTTTAAACATTTCACTCAAGATGAACATTTCATTCGAATGAATAACCATTTCATTCAAAGTGAACTTAATTTTTCTTCATGCTTTTTCTTAATGCGTCACCTGCTAGGGTGTTTAAGCCAGTCCTCAAGCAGATAGAGAAAACGATGTTTTGTCCACATTAAAACCCACATAATTTGTTTAAAAAGTCCAATACCCCTGGTACCGTAAAGTAGGGACTTCATGTTTGATAGGCATGTCAGTCTATTTGTTGTTGTATGCTTTTGATTGTTCCTAGGAAATGTGTCTAAATTATTTTAACCCTAAAAAAAAATAAATCCGTTCATTACAGCTGAATAGCGACTTTTCAGAATTTGGCATCTGAGGTGTCATATCATCTGATTGAAGCATGTTCCAATCTAGATCCATTAGGATTTTTCATTACTGTGAGGCAAGTCCAGGCAAAGAATCCTGAAATTAATGGAGACTGTCTGTATTGTGCTATTATCCTGTCACCACAGGAGTAACAGCAGAATATGCTGAAGGAGGGGAACTACAGTGTAGGTGTGGGGAGAGAAAGTGCTGAGAGAAGAAACTTGAGAGGTCTTAAGTGCAGGATCAATAGGCAGGAGAAGTAAAGTTAATACAGAGCCAGAAGACAATTGAAGAATGAGGATATTAGCTGGGCAAGAATTTGCAACAAGGCAGATTGGTTATCAAGGGAGACTAAGTAGGAAACAGCAAGACTGGGAGTCAGTGAATTGAGAAACAGTGTGGATGTGACACCAGGGAAAGCTGGAGCAATGCAAGAAATCAGAGACTGAAAATTAATGAAGTGAGGGGAGGGAGTAAAGAAGGATCAGAGACATCCAGTGAGGAGAGCTAGTATAAAGTCGTTAAACAGACTGGAAAGATCTTAAAATTGGATGACTAGGTTAGAGATTGTGGGTAGAACTTGGAGCTATTGGACACGCACCGTGACTAGAAACTGTGAGCTGCTATACACACAGAATATTCAGGGCTTGGACAATAAAGCTGAAAGCAGGAGAAAGATTGGAAGTAAAAGGAGATTGAGATAGAAAATGTGGATTTAGAGAAGGAGCCTAGGATGAGAAACCTTAAGACTTGGGGCTGACCAAAGTGAAGAGAAAGGATGAGTAGTTAATGATATCTTCTTGAAGAGGCAGAATTGGAGAAGATGGAAAGAAAGTGTGTGTGCCCACTAGAGAACCTTTTGGAGTCTGGAATGGAACTTGAGATTTCCAAGTTTTGTGTTACCTTCTCTTGTCTGCAAAATAATGTAAACTTGCAAAGCGTCTCTTAGGTCACAGTTTGGGCATCCGAAATAATCAGGTAGTGTTTTCAATTGATCTTTGTGCCTCCATTCCTTCTCTGTAAAATGGTGATAACACACCCTTGCTTAGAATCACAGAAGAATTGAGGTTGGAAAGCAATTCTGAAGGTCATCTTGTCTAACCTCCCTTCTGAAGCAGGGACGCCTAAAGCCAGTTGTCCAGGACCATGTCTAGATGGCTTTTGAATATCTCCAAGGAAGGACACTTCATAGCCTCCCTGGGTAACCTGTTCCAGTCCTCAGTAACCCTCAGTAAAAAAAAACAACAAACATGTTTCCTGATCTACAGAGGGAACCTCCTGTGTTACAGATTATTGCCTCTGGTCCTGACATTGGGAACCACTGAAAAGAGCCTGGCTCTGTCCTCTTTGCAGCCTCCCTTCCGGTATTTATATACACTTACAAGTCCTCCCCCCAAGCCTTCTCTTCTGCAGGCTATACAGTCCCAGCTCTCAGCTTTTTCTCATAGGAGAGAGGCCCTCAGTCATTTTCATGGCCGCCTGTTGGACTCCCTCCTGCATGTCCATGTCTCTCTTGTACTGGGGAGATGAGAACTGGACCCAGCACTCCAGATGTATCTCATCAGAGCTGAGTAGAAGGGAAGGATCACCTCCCTCAACCAGCTGGCAATACTTTCCCTACTGCAGTCCAGGTTACTGTTAGCCTTCTTTGCAGCAAGGGCACATGGGTGGATCGTGTTCAACTTGGTATCCACCAGGACCCCCAGCTTTCCTGCCAAGCTGCTTTTCAGCTGGGTGGTGGTGGAAATTGTGCCCTGGGATTGTTCATCCCCAGGTGCAGGACTTTGCACTTCTCTTTCTTGAACTTCATGATGCATGTTATCCCCTATTTCCAGCCTGTCAAGGTCCCTCTGGATGCCAGCATGACCCTCTGGTGTATCAGCTATTCCTCCCAGTTTTGCATCATCAGCAAAATTCCTGATAGTATGCTCTGCCCCATTATCCACATCATCAATGAAAATGTAAAACAGGACTGGACACAGTATTAATCCCTGGGGCACACTGCTAGTTACTGGCCTCCAACTAGGCTTTGTGCCACTGATCACCATTCTCTGGGCCTGGCTGTTCAGGCATTTTTCAGTCCACCTCACTGTCTGCTCATCCAGCCCATATGTCAACAGCTTGTCTATGAGTATCTTATGGGAGTGTCAGAGGCCTTATTGAACTCAAGGTAGACAACATCCCCTGCTCTCCCCTCATCTTCCAGGCAAGTCATTTCATCATAGAAGTTTGACAAGTTGGTCAAGCGTGACTTCCAGCCATGCTGACTACTACTGGTGACTTTCTTGCCCTTAATGTTCCTGGAAATGGTTTCCAGGATTAGTTGCTCCATCAGGATTTTCTTTCGAGCCAGGTTTGAATGCTGTCTTAGCAGGTTCCACAGCTGTACATCCAAAAATACGGTGTGGAAATTTGAGTGTCTTTCATCTTGTGTTTTGAAATAGGGAGAAATTCTGTGGAAAAATGGAAAGTGAATATATGCTATGATGTCCCTGAAAGACTGAGCTACCGATCATTTTACTTTGAATGTTTTGTCTCATGGAAGTGATTCATAAGTCTCATTCAATAAGCACCATTACATTGATATTTAAAGAGTAATTTGCAGCCTGCATGGTTTTTATGAGATGTAAGGTTCACTGTGAGAAGGGTTGCTGTGTTTCTCCTCTGTGAATCCAGTGTGTGTAGATCACATAAGGATTGATTCTCTGACCATTTAAAGGTAAATGTAGTGTGTAACACCGTATTACCTGAGTGAAGATAGGGAGAGGCATCTTTTAGAATTTGATTTTGTAGTGCGTGGATTGCTTTTTTCATTATTATCTTTGCAATTTTTAAGTGGTGTTGAATTTTACAAATGTATTACTCCCATTCATTTTTACATAAAGTTCATTTAAATAAATAAAAAAAAAATTCAGAAAAAATGACTAATATCAAGATATAATCTCTTTTATTTCATCAGTCATTACACACTGTAGTCTACATATTGCTTTAGTCTATTGTAATTCTGCTTAAGCCTTTATTGTTAAAATACCCGAGAGAGTTATTTTTAATGATCTAAACATTTGCTGTTTAAAGATAGATTTGTTTTGAGCCAGGTAATTTGAAGCCTTGATCTAAGGAAAAATGCAGTGCTGTAAGTATTAGCCAGATTATTTATGTTTCAAAAACGTACACGCTTCAGTGTTTTCTTGAAGGGGAGCTTTTGCCATGTTCTTTTATGCTTTAGAAATGTATAAAAGAATTTTTACTTCAAATGGGATGAATTAATAAAAATGAGACCTTTTTGATTGTGTCCAGATAACTTTTCAAGACAAAGCCTTGTGCAACAAGAGGAAATCTGTGCTCTGAAAGAAACAATCGCACAACTTGATAAAGAGAAGGCAACTTTGCAAAACTGTGTGGAAGAAGGAAGAGAGCAGATTGCTACTTTTGAGGAAAGCCTGGCAATTAAAGTATGTTTTAACATGTAAATAGTCACAAAAGATAAATAGGGAAAGAATCTGTTGGGTCATCACACCTATCTTATATTGGTATCCCCAACAGTGCTCAGTGCTGAACTGTTGCCTTGAAACTCCAGTTTCAAGGCAACAATGAAACTCCTGTTGACTTCAACAGCAGTAGGTTTGAGCAGTGTTGAGCATCTCATGTTTGGCATTTTGTATGGTTTATACTTACCAGGAGAGGAAACTTTAAGTACTTTTCTGAAGTTCAGTAAATTAGCCAATAAAATATTTTATTATATTATCAAATTTAGCCTAAATTTCTCCTTGGGGTCCACTGATGTTCGAGATGGAGGGTGCCAAATAATATTGCCTTTGTTGTCATTGGAGAAGCTTCAGAATTATATCCTTTTCACCTTAAGTTACTAGTTTACCTAAGAAAATTGCAGCAGTTCATTGCTCAGTGTGATTTCAAACTTTATAATGAAGCTGCTTAGTTCTCAGCTCTGAAACTTTGTTTTTCACTTCAGCTTCAGTCATCTGGGTATTGGTTTAGGATACACTAAAGAAGGCACTTTTTAACTGTTGTGATTGTTAACTTAGGAATTTGCAGTGATTTTTAAGAAAATGTTAAAATATATGGCAGGACAGGCTATGATCATCTTGCCGCAAGCACTGACTTTGCACTTTAAAAACTGTAAATTGTAAAATGGTGTCCATTTTGGAGAAGAGGAGGCCGTCTCTCACCTCTTGTGTCTCCAGTGGAAGAGTGATACACTTTGTGCAACCTTCTTTATGGAAATACAGTGACAGGATTCTTGTTTTATCAATTGCAAACTACCAGACTCTGGTAGTTTATTCATTGTAGAAAAGCTGTGATGACTTATCTGATAGACAGAAGACATCATTTAGTTTTGGAAGTGTGAGCCAATGCTATCTTTAGAACGACAAAGAATTAAAAATTTTAATTAAAGTTTTATATTCTGCAGAAGATAATAATATTTGTTTCTTTATTTGCCAAATCAGATTATCAGAATTTTCAGCTCTAAACAGTACGGGATGAAACTTGGAAAATCACAATCCATTTTGCATTAAATGGTTAAATTAATCAGCTAGCTGAATAAAAGAAAAATATAGATAATATTATTTAATTTTCTTTCCATTTATACTGAGGAGTGGTGAGAGGTTTATTTTAATTTTTTATTTCTTTTCAAGGAGAAAGTAATTTCAGATTTCAAGATTCTGATTTCTGAGATGGAGCATTCCACAAAGTAAGAATAAAATGTCAATAATGTTATTAAATTTTATTAATTTATTGCATTACTTCAAAAATGGAATCATAGGATGTACTAGTGGATAAATGTTTTTTTACCCTATTAAATATTAAAATGTTACAGCTTTGTTTCATGACTTGTAAACTTAACCACTGGAAAAGCTGTCATTTTTATTAGGTTGGGCAGTGTTGTCACACCTGAAGTTTTTTTCATTTGCTGCATAGAAAGTCTTCTGAAGCACTCTGTGTCTGTAAGAAAGATATCACCAGTTTGCGTCAACAGCTTCAAGAAACCAACGAAGAACTTGCACAGACTAACAAGAACAGAGAATCATTAGCTCAGGAGAATGACAGGTTACAAGAGCATCTTTCTAATATTAAGCAAGAAAATCAGGTATATTTGTACAGAGAACCCTTGAATAAAAAGGAAAATTGTATATTTTTCGAGTAGTGCATAGAATGGTTGGGCCCTCATCTGAAGTAAATCTGTAAACTAGTTTTTCAGCTCATTTTTCAAACTCTGATTTATCCCTTATTGCTCAGGTCTCTTCTATGAAGAAGACCAGCTATTCTTATGTAATGGTTTGGATGTTTATCTTGAGGAACAGCTAATTAATGTTTTTTTTTTATCTTAATGTAAAAACACTGTGGCAGTTATAACTATTGCTTATATGGAAAAATACCATAAACGACGCAGAGAGTATTTCTTACACTGTGCTGTGCCTGGCCCAGAGCACTTAAAAGCTTATGAACTTGACTTGCTAATAATTTAACACAGAAGACATTTTAATAAGGTTCAAAACTATGAATAGTATTATATTTATTTAGATTCCTTTAAAGTGGCTTTTGCATAGAAGATGCTGGAAATACTTGGTCTTCTGTGTTACAAATCTGTGCCTCAACCACTTCCCTGGGCAGCTTGTTCCAACGCTTAATAACCCTTTCCGTGTAAAAATTTTTCCTAATATCCAATCTGAACTTCCCCTGGCACAACTTGAGGCCATTTCCTCTTCTCCTGTCGCCTGTGACTTGGGAGAAGAGACCAACCCCCGCCTCTCTACAACCTCCTTTCAGGTAGTTGTAGAGAGTGATAAGGTCTCCTTTCAGCCTCCTTTTCTTCAGGCTGAACAACCCCAGCTCCCTCAGCCGCTCCTCATAAGACTTATTCTCCAGACACCTCACCAGCTTCATTGCCCTTCTCTGGGACATAGGAACAGGAGTTTCTCCATAGCCAACTTTCTCCCCACCGCACACATACTGGTTCTTGTAGCTAAGTGTTCTCATAGTAATTTTGTAAGGAAGGAGGAGTTTCTGAAGAGGACAGTTCAAGACAGCCCTTCTGCAGGATTTTTTTCTTCACTCTGTTCTGTTTCTTAAGCAATAGTCGCCAGAACTGTGTGCATTTTCCTAATATGTGTGGCTTTATTCCCCCTGATTAGGAGGTAACCACTTAATTAGTTAATTAAATTTTTAGCTGTCTTCTGCTTTTTGAAATGTGGGCTTTTAAGAGACTGTAACATGTAAAAAAGAGGGAACTGACTCTGAGCCCTGTTCCTTGAATGGGACAGGCTATTTTGTAATGACCACCTAGCTGCTAAATAAACCATCTGTCTTTTTCTCCTTAACTGCTACATTCTCTTATAAACAATTTTCTTCTTTTTAAGATTTATCATTATTTGTAAGTCAAAGAAGGTAAATATTTTTCATACATGCAAAATATTATTTATCAATATATATATGATTTAAATTTTATATAGCTTTTAAGTAACTTATTAATAAAGCCATAGGCACTAGATACACACTAATTCTATTTTTTTTAAATATACAAACAGTATACTTTAACCTTATGAAACAAATTTTCTTCGTAGGTGCTATATAAAAAACTAGCAAAGTACCAGAATGAGCTTGATGACATGAAGCTGAAAGCCCAGGATTCAAACACAGATATTGTCAGGCTGAAGGGCATACTGAAGTCTAAAGTGAGTATATGGATTAAACCTATTGTTTTAACTAGCAATGAAATTTTAACCATGCTTCCATGGAAGAATTTGCTTCCTTGCTGAAACTTCTTTGCACTCTACTAACAGGTTTTTCATAGCTTGAACACATTTTCTTAGTTGTTTTTGCAGTACACAAGTAAGGAAGTCTATTTCACTGTGTTTATACATATATGCATGTGTGTGTTTATTAATACAGAGACTTGAAACTCTTTTGTCTTTCTTACCATACGGGATTAATATTAAATAATAATAATAATTCTGCAATATATTGCAATATATTTTGTCATGTTAATTTATCCATTTTTAACAGTTGTCTTTTGAGCATTAAAATACAGCCATCTTGAACAAGACACTGGTTCTTGAGAAGTCTCTCGATGTTTTGGCTAAATGGCAAAGTTTTCAATGGAAAGAGAACTTCCAATATCATGTCATACCTGTAGACCTATATCCCTATTTTATGAAGCTTGCTGTGAATTATTAAACTAACAAGCTTTATGTGTTAGGAGAATGAGAACTGCGAGCTTTTGGAGAATTACCACAAAGCCCGTGAACAAGGAGAAAGCTGGGAAGCAAAATGCCATCAAGCAGAAGCAGATTGTAGCTCTGCTAGATGGGCACTGATCGGTGTGGAGTCCGAGAACCGCAGGTTGAAAGAGAAAATGGAGTCCCTTGAAACAGAGATGGAGCAAGTAGGTTGAAATTGTTCTTTCCATAGTTCACCCTTGAAATGGTCTGGTAGGATTTTAAGCCTGCAGCTGTTTAAAATGATGCTTAATGCCACTTCTTATATTTTAGAGATACTTGCTACAATGAACTGTATGGAGTTTGAGTTTATTTAATAATATGACTAGATTTCCATTAGTCACTCTTGGAAAAAGATCTTAAAAAGTGATAGCATATTTTAAGGGAAAAAAGTTCTTAAAATGCTCGTATTTGGAATGACCGAAGGCATAATGTCACACACGACTCCACAGCATACCTTGTGCTTTGTCACCTGTTATGTTCCTGTCCCTGCTTTTCTTGCTTCCAGCTTTTCAGCCTCCTTTCCTCTGCTTGAGGTGTTCTAGAGATCCTCTTCCCCCTTGAAAATGTGAAGAACTTAAGGGGACATGCACAGCATGCCTTTGAAAATACATTATGAACATATAAACTTATCTTCTGGTCTTGGGTTGTTACCATTTTTGTTGCAGATCATCGCTGCTTCCTGAGTATCACATAGGCTACTGAGGATCACCCGTGCACTTTAGATACTCAGGAAGCACTGAGCTGCTGCTGTTCAGGAAACGGGTGAAAACATAACAGTAGCAAAACAGCACAGGAAGATTGTGTGGCAGATTTTGACATTTTTTGAGTACAGTAAAACTGGTACATGGTCCTAGTTCGTCCAGCCAGCCTCAAACGGGTAGAGATATCATCCTGCTAATTCCTTCCCACATGCCTGCTATTAAATATTGCAATAAACAGGCCTCTTCATGAAAACTGTGTCATCAAATTGAGTCAGAATTCCAGGTGGATATCATGTTCAGGTTCACAGCAGTTACATGTAAGGCACATACATAAACTCAGAAGTTCTAATTTAAAAAGTCCTAACACACTTAGCAGTGCCCTGTGTTCCCTGTGCTTTTTTTTAGGCAAGAAAGAGCTAGGATTAATGTGACATGCTCCCCCTACAATCATCTCTTTTGGTCTCATCCCTAAGAAATCCTTCAAGGCAGCCACAGTGCTGTATCTCTCCCTTTGCTTTTGTCAGCAGCCTCCCAGACTCATTCTGCCACCTACTGAAAATTAAGTAGTTAGAAGTGACCAGAAATACCAGTCAGGTGTCAAGGGGCAAAGTACAGGCATTTTTCAAAAATGAAAAACCTAGGCTATGTTAATTTAAAATATACAAAATTCTGAATGCCTGTAGTCAGAACTGCTGCTGCTGGCTTGTGGACTTCTCTTTAGTGTGACTTCTGTCATGCCTGAGTTCATGGGTGACAGCAGTATAAATATGACTGACAGTATCTCAGCATTCACTGATCATCTACATGCAAGAATACTTTTTCTTGTTAAAATAAGAGGGTCTAATCTGAAAATGGAATGGTGCCCATGGCAGAGTTTTGAACCTTATTAGCTCTGCAGAAGGAGTAGAATTCTAGAAATAGTTTAAAATGTCAGTAGCTGATTTTGCTGTCAGAAGCAAGAACTCTTCTCTTCTAGTTTTTATATGTGGGAGTTATTTATAGAAATAACTTTAAAGTTTATTCTAGAATAAATGACTGCTGCTTCTTAAAATTCACCAAAATTACATAGAAGTACTTTTGTCTGATTTGGGAAGCAGTTTTAAATTTTCTTTGCAGTAGAGTTTTGATTATGTGATATTCCTTTACTGTAGTATTTAACCACAGAAGCAGCATACAAGTCTCAGAGTTCTGCCTTAAGCAAGTCTCTTGTGAAAATTGAGAGCTTCAAAAATACATCATGAGAGAGTCTCTCTACTTGCAAATCTCACATCTACACAAGAGCTTTGCATTGAAATAGATGCAGTCAAATAATGATTAAATAAATCAGCAGTTAACTTGCACAGCAGAGAAGGTAGAAAGGACATGTGAAATATTTTAGAAAAATAAGTTTGTTAACATTATACTTAAGGCATCTAAATCCACTTTGAGATCTAGAATGATCAAAGAAATCCCTGTTGATGATTAGTGATTCGATTTTTTAAATTGAAATGTTTAAATGTTTTCATTAGGGGCTTACTCCTCAGAGGGTGGATACTATTTGAAAAGCTCACTGCTTTGCAAAGCTTTACTATGAATAAAGTCAGACCTCAAAATTACTGCTGTTTTCTTGAAAAATGTCTTGGATTTTACATCTAGTCACTAAGTAAGCAGAGCAGCTGGAGTAGTTTATTAGTAAAGAAACTTGACATGGACTTCAAAATGCTTGACTTCTAGGAAGTATCAATATCTCTTTAATAATCTCTCCTTAATTTCTCTTGAAAATTAATTTCTGTCGACTTTGATTTTTTACAAAACCTACAAAATTAATGTTTGGTAGGCAAATCTTTAAAAGCTCAGCTTGGATAAACTCTGAAAAAATTTTCATACATACTCAGAATACTCAGATATTTTCAGTATGATTCTATCACTGTCCTGTCCATGCTCTGCTCCAGCTGAGATAATTTCTTGTTCTTTACAGGCTTCCAACATTCTCTTTTGACCTTTATGCCTTTTCCATATGCCATGGGTAAAGCTGCTGTTTGACAGTTGGGCGTTTGCTCCGGCCAAACGTGTGCGATGTCTTTTTTATGTTTGTGGATACTTTTGACAGGGAAGATTTCCAGCATAAGATATTTTGTGAGATATTTTTGATGGTTTTGTGAGATTTTATATTACTAAACCTTCCTGGATCCTTCTGTGAGATTGTCAGTGAAGGGACTTGCTGGGACTGTGGAGAGCAGCGACACTTTCAGTAGGGAAAAATGCAGAGATTGAGTTGGAGAAAAGTCTGAGGTTGGGAAATTATCACCTTTTTTTTTTCATGCCTTTCAACCAGTGGTTTTTCATCAGCCACGTATAACCTTCAGATAAGGGTCTTATTTCAATGCAGAAATCTGTATTAATAGATTGCAGCATACATATATTCAGAAGTGGAAATAGAATCTGATGCTGAATATTATTGTTCTTTCAGTGTTTCTAGTAGCGTTTATTTTCCTATAATTTATTAATTTATGCTGTCTACAGTTTTCAGTATTCTTTTGTTCTGAAATACAAAAGTAGAATATCAAATCTGTTTATAGGCTAGATTTTTGATTTACAGTTAGTAGAAAATTGGATCTTTCAGACTGAAGATACAGAATCACAGAATATTCATGGTTGGAAGGGACCTTTGAGATCATCGAGTCCAACCACAAAAACACCACCACCACCACAAACAAAAAACCCCCCAGAACCCAAACCAACACACACACCACACACACCCACAGACAGACAAAAACCAACGATCTTGGGCACTAGAGCATGCCCTGAAGTGCCATGTCTACACGTTTCTTAAATATCTCCACCACCTCCCTGGGCAGGCTGTTCCAGTGCCTGACCACTCTCTCAGTAAAGTAATTCTTCCTAATATCTAATCTAAACCTCCCCTGCTGCAACTTCAGACCATTTCCTCTGGTCCTGTCATTATTCCCTTGGGAGAAGAGGCAAACACCCACCTCTCTACAACCTCCTTTCAGGTAGCTGTAGAGGGCAGTGAGGTCCCCCCTCAGCCTCCTCTTCTCCAAATTAACATGCCCAGTTCCCTCAGCCTCTCCTCATAGGACTTGTTCTCTAGACCCCTCACCAGCTTGGTGGCTCTCCTCTGGACACGCTCCAACAGCTCAATGTCCTTCCTGTAGTGAGGGGCCCAGAACTGAACACAGGTGAAAAGGTGTTCCTTTTTCAGTGGAACATACCAGGTTTCATGGATATTATTCTGTTTTAGGTTCCCTGAAGATACATAGATGCTTAATCTCATTTTGGATTTTATTCATTTTCCCTTTCCTCCCAGATTTATTCTTGGTGCTTCTTTAAGTAAAATAAGTGTAATCTCACTCTGCTGGAGATCCAGATATTGGTTTGTTATATGACGTGCCATTTCCTGCATGCAAATGGTTAATCAGTAGTTTATTGCCTCAACAAAATACAGCTTTTAATGATTCTGTCTACAGTCTACATCCCCATTGTTCCATATATTTAATATCTACCAAGAGCATTTATATTCTGATACATACATTGGGTGAATTTATAAATCTGACACAAGATTTTGACTGAAGGCAAATTTAACGCGAATCATCAGTGGAGTGAGAGCAAATTTTGGCCATACATTCCAGACTTCCTTTTCTCTTTTTCTCTCTTTTTTTTAAAAAAAGTTACCATAATAGATAGATAAAACTTTAAAATCTTTGTTTAGCTGCAGAGCAAGTGTGTGTCATCCCATTCTGAAATAGAGCTGCTGAGAAAACAACTGGTAAATGAAAGAGCATCTATGAAAAGCCTGGAATCTTTGCTTGCATCCAGTCGTGAGAAAGAATTTCAGTCACAGATAGAAAAACAAGAAAAAGACTGTGAAATTCAGTTTCTCAAGGAACAGCTTGCTTTAGCAGAAAATAAACTGTGAGTAAATGACCAGGAGAATATTGCAGGTTTTTTCATTCCTCCCAAGTGTATATACACACAGATGATTATACGTCTAGATGCATTTTCAAATGGCTAATGTACCTTGGTTACTTCACCAGCAGAAGATACCAAAAACCTCCTTCTGATTCCCCAGCTATATCCTAATAGTCTTTTCTGTGTACTCTTATATTTCACTCCAAAAAATGTTCTTAATCTCAATTGCATGGTATAGATGCCCTTTTAGTTTTGGGTAATTGTATTTGGTAAGATACTTGGAGGATTATAGTTAATATCTAATTAAACTGTATGGACTTTACAGTGCTATGCAGAGTCAAGATTTAACTCAGCTCAGAAATAGAGCAGCTCAGCTAGAGCTGGAACTGGATTTCACCAAAAGACAGCTGGGGACTGAGCGCTTTGAAAGGCAAGTGTATGTTTTTGTACTGTGCTTCCTGCATCTAATTGGGGTAACAAGCAATAGAGTTCTAAGGTTTAGACTGAGCAGTAGGGTAAACAGCAAAGTTCGGTTTTGTTCCACTCTACACCTTCTGTGTATTTGGAGGCTATTCATGTCACTGAATTCAGTCTGTGTAGCTGTTATACATGCTGTCTAAATTAATTGTCTGGGTTCCCTTTAAAGCCAATGGAGTGACACACTGAGATAAACTGCTCTCTAGAATTCCCTGTTTTGGGATGGATCACTTTCCTGAAGATGTTCATATGTCTTCACTCATTTATAGAGAAGCTTGTCTCGATCTATAGTGAGAGTCTAGGTGATGAGCTGCCTACACAAGTGATTTATAGACTATTAATTCTGCAATATGAAGGGCCACCTTTTGGCTACACTTGTACTAGTGAACTAAAATAGGTCAGAGCATTGTCTTGAGAGGTCCACACAACTCTATACTTGTCCATACAGTTTAATTGTTAGTACCCACTCCGGAATGATTTTAGCCCGTACCAACCTGCCTTCTCCCAGGTACTGCTTGGGGCACAGAAGGTAGTAGGGATGGTTTCCAAATGGCAGTATGGCCAACATAAATTTAATTATTTATTTTTTTTTTTAATGGGAAGAGGATTTAACAATATGTACAAGCTGTTTCATACAATTTGGCCACAGTACCAGAGAGCAATCCCTGGCCTGCTTCATGAGTTAGTTTATCTACTTGATCTATAGTATCAGTGTCTTAAATAGTTTTCTTATCTGTGAAACAACAGTACTTCTCTATTTTATGGAAGTATTGAGGATAAAATATTATCATTATGACCATGTTAGGAATTCTTTTGGGTATCTAAAAGAGATGACTAAAAGAAGCAGAGTGATGTGATTATAGCACATATTTGAGAATCAGGTATCTTGTTTAATTGTAGTAAATTACGTTGCTGGTATACTCTGTTCTCTCATAGGTAAAGATGAAGGGGAGGGGGCATCTCTATACCTGATGTTAGGTCTTTTAAAGATGGATTTCTTAAATGTCTCAGTGCATGTTTCAATTTCAAATTGGATTCTCCTTTACCCTGAACACATGGCAAAAAACTGCTAAACTTTTGGCTTAGACGTGCAAGTCAGTTTAAAGGGTGGCATCATTTGTGCTTCTTCAGGTGCATAGAATGAGCTACATGGGAGTACCTTTGTTTTAAAAGAAACTCAATCTTCTTCAGGCTGTTGTTTCTCTACTCCCATTTTGTGAGTGCACCCATCTCATGGTGTATGGGTGCTCCCTGTTAGGGACCGCATTTGTTTCTTCTTGAAGTATTCAGTGGCAGAAAGTTGAATCAGCCTCCACACTTAATCTCTTCTCCTAGTTAAAGACAATTTGTTACTCCTATGGTTGTTTATAGCTGCAATAATATCAACACTTAGTTTACAGATGGTTAGCAAAACAGATATTAGAGTGAGCCTTTCTGAGGCAAAGATTGACAGTTTTCATGCTTGCAGATAATTTCTCTTCAAGAGAATTACAAACATTATTACCTGAATTGTTTTGGAAAGAACAAAGCTAGGTTCCATTATGCAGTTTGTAAGTCAGTTGCAAAAACAATATGCAGAAATCTTAGTGACCAAAGACTGAAATGTTCACATATAAAAATCTGAGTCTTTGAAAGGCAGCTAAATCAAAATAGTGTCCTTTCAACGTCCTACAAAGGTTACAATAATTTTATTTCTTTTCTGTTTTTCCTCAGAAAGTCATGCTTCACAAGAGCAGGTATCTATCTCTCTTGCTTGCAGGGAAAAGGATTAAAGCTCTGAGCTGGCTTCTCACAGCCAATCTGTATTTCTGGTAGTGGCAAGTGAAAAGCAGAAGATTAGCCAGGAAGGAAAAATACTATTGTTAAAGTTGGTATCATGATAGTGTATAATGGAAGCAGCAGATGTCACTACTGACTTTTTTGTTGTTGTTGTCAGTTTAAACAAGTGGATAGATGATATCCTTGTTCTAACACTGACTTAGCTTTGCTGCCTTGGCGCAGAAATAATGTCTGAAGTTGGAGGTGGAAGTGCCAACATTGTCAGGCCTTGAATGAGCACTAACACAGGGATACTAGGAGGCTTAATCCATCTGTCTGGGTTTTTCTTTACCATTCAGAAAAAGCACCTCCCCATCTCTCCCACCCTCCTGACTGCGGAAGCAGTTTGGACTCATGTGGAAACAACAGGTTTGATTTATTGTCCTGTTCTGGCTGTGGTGACCAAGCCCAGGGACCGACTGTCAGACGCCCCTGAACAACCCCACTCCCAACTTGCGTATCTTTTTATCCCTTTCTGTTTCTTGACCCTCCTTTTTGCTGCCCTTGTACCTCCCTTTCTCTGCCCCAGTCTCTTCCTAAATAAAACACTTGCCCATGGTTGCTTTTCCCCGTTGGTCATAGTTTTGCTACATTCATACCCAAACTTGGTATTCCACAGGATGATGTTACCTGTGAGAACTGCAAGTGGCTGCACTCTGACTTCCCACCATTGCCAGCACCATCTTGTCCATTAAAGACAGTAGAGCATGTGCATAGTAAAGCCCTTAAAAGCAATAATGCTAGTAAGGCTAGCAGTTAATGTAGAGAAGTCTGGTTCCATAGTCTTTACAGCGCGTATGACCTCCCCAGGCACAAAGGTTGTGGGATGTTGATAGGTAGGTGGCAGACTGTTACTGTCTCACTGGGCTCCAGCTGCCTGTAGATTCAGATCTGTAAGCTGATGGGTCTGGATCTGATCCCTCTCCTGCAGGTTTGGTGATCTGTTTCAGTGATGTGCTCCATAGGTATGTTTGTAGAAATGGCTAAGTCACACTGGAGTCAGTTTCAGTTCAATAGCATATGGGCAGTCCCAGTTATACCTTCATTTGCAAGGTTTTGGGCCACTTGGAGTCCTTTTTTCCAGCCTGGGTCAGTGCTGTGCTCCCAATACACCCATTCATTTATAATTTTTACTGGGGTTATATGTTGAAACTCAGGGGTTCTTGTATCCACCCTTCCTAGTAGTTTCCTGGACCAACACAGACTAGATTCTCCTCATGTAAAAGATTGGCATCCTGAAACCAGGATCCCAGACAAGTATGTACCTCTAAAATTTTCCAATGTATTATCCAATCCCACCTGCTTCCTCCCCTTATTCCCAGATGCAGGAGTTATGGATTGATCCAGTACCCAGGTTCTTTAGTGATTTAGTGATTGTCCTTATGTTGCAGACTTGTGAATAACCTTCAAATTAGGCTCTTCATCCCTGAAGATTTTAACCATTTTTAGAGTTTAACCTGCAGCAACCATGGCTAGCTTCTGTCTGTCTTTATGGAAAAAAGAGACAATGTAGAACTAAATTTGAGTAAGGATGTTATTCAAAAAGAGTCACTGATCTGTCTTTCAGAGAAGTATATGATGAACACCATGTCTCCTTTTAAAATAAAATAAAATAAAAAAGCTGACAATCTTAAAAGGAAAAAAAAAAGATGATAATGACTATAAGATAATATTGATGATTTTTGAAAAGTGCTTAGTCTCACTGTAAAATAATGTTCATCTAGGCAACGTGTTGTACAGGAGTGCCGATGCCAGAATCGTACAATCTCGTATCAATTAAGCTCTACATTAAGAACATCATCACCTGAATGTTCCCATTATCGACCTCCTGATTGGTCTCTGGACTGAGCCCTGGATGGATGAGTGGTTCCACGACATTTAAGTTCCAAACACTGAGGGTAAAAAAATAAAAGCGTGAACTCTTGTTGAAATATTGACTGAATTCCATGGAATTACATTGCTCCAAGAAAAGTTACAAGAAGATTCAGGATCACAATCTTTTGACAATGCTCCTTATGTTTTGTTTTATTGAGCTGTATCAAAAGTGTGGGGTTAATAGCAACTACTTGCACTGGGATGCTATAGTCATAAATTCTTAAAACCATAATAGAAATAATGTTACAGAAGATCTCTACTTGCCACCATTTTGTGCAGGTGTAGATGTAAAGGTTTTCATCTTTCCTACATAAAAGCTGTTAACTATCCAGCCTTTCTTCTAGTAGTTTTCAGGATAATTTTTACTCTCTATATATGCATTTTTTACAAGAAACATCAGTGCACCCTCAAAGTCTTCAAACGCTTGTAACCCTGAGAGCACGGCCAGCTTTCCTTTTAACAATCAGTGAAATGGAGCCTCCACAATACACAGCAACTCCCCTGTCAGTTCTTTGTATTTTGGTAGCTGCATGCTTGTTGCATCACACTTTTTTGGCAGCTTGATGGCAGCATGCATTAAAAGAAAATATTGCCAGCTGGGGGCAGGAAAAGCTTCAATTCATGACTTGCAGGAAATAATTTCTGCTTTTGAGATGGTTGCATACTTCCAAGATGAACTTTGTTAAGACTTTGTTAACTGAGATTATTACCTTCAGCACTTGATTAATCTTTGTTATCAAAGGCTCCTCTAAGTACACAGGTCCTAAGAGTGTGAAACAAATTTCCTCCAGTCAGTGAGCTGGTTCTGGTGCCCTGAGTAGGAAGACGCAGCTGTGCAAGACAGTGATTTTGTAGCTATTGCCAATCCTTGATAGCAAGGTAAGGGAGTCTTCATTCCTCTGATAGAACCACGTCTACTTCTCCTTAGTCTTGAATGCAGCATAGCTCTGACGTGTTGAAATAAGCACTGTATCATTTGGAACGGTTTAATTGACTTTTAATTACCATAACGCTTTCTTCTGTTTTTGATATGGTATAAAGAAAAGGGATCAATCCACGTAGTCACCACACTGATACCAATGATTATGGTGCTTTTTCTATTTGTATCACTCCCTTCTCAGGGCAATAGAGTTCCTTTCTAATTAGTAAATTTCTGGCTAAATACCAAATCAAGACTAATCTTCTACAAACTAGATTATGAATTGCACTCCTCTCTTGTTTGCTTTTTGGTTTTGTAGGGGGGTTTTGTTTGGTTGTTTTTGTTTTTTTTTCTTCTGGCTGGCCTTATGTGGCATGATCTGCTTTTGCACATTCCTAGGGAACAGTAAGTTTAAATAAGGACTAAAAAGGAAATGCGTGAGCCAGGTATAAATACTTGGTTTGTTTAAAATCTTCAGCTGGATTAAACTAAATCTTTCTCAATGACATCAATGTAGCTTTTGAGTGCAAATGAACTCAATTTTTTTTTCTGCTTAATTCTTTTCTGGTTTTGAGTGTTCAAGATACTAATATGATTCATAACTTTTTTCCTCATCCAGGTCTTTGTTGTATTTTTTTTGGCTAAGTGGGAAGAACTAGGGTTGCTCCAGGCCTACTTACTTATTTTTAATAAATGATTTGGTATTGTTTTCATTTAAAAAAAACCAACCCTGTGTAATAAAAACTGAAATTCTGGCAGTTTGTGCTATGTTTTAAAAGCTTAACTGGAAAGAATTCATTAGGTTTGTGTAGTGTAGTGACACAGTGATGAATAAAATAGCCTGTTTGAGAAGGCTTTCCTGAGATAGAGCAAAGAGCTGAATCTAGATCTCTCTGCCTTGTATAAGTGATTTGCATTTGATTCACCTCTGTCTGCGTAAGTGCTCTAATGTCTAGAATACCAAAGTTCTTGATAAATTTTATGTCAAACTTGGAGTTTGTATCAAGAAAAAGATGGAATAGGAGAAATGTCTGAAATATTTAAGAATGGTGAAATCATTTCCCTCCCCGTTTACTCTAGAAAGATTCCGAAAAAAATCATTCAGATCAGAACAAAAGGCAAAACAATGTAAAATATGGCTGGAGAGTTAAAGGAAAGAATATCAATGCAAATATTTGGGTGTAATCATCAGCAGAATCACAGAATTAAGACTTATAAAATAGATATATGGGGAATTGATGAAACCTATGGTCTAAGTTCCTGTTGGATTTAAAGCAGAATACTAGTCTTCCAGGGGATGAAATGTCATTTTTCAATTTCTGGAAGACAAGTTACCAGGGACTGAAAAAAGATGTTGTAGAAACTACTCACTGGTGGACAGTCTTCTTCCACAGCTAATGTTTGACCCTGCAGTACATGAAGTACAGAGATAGCAGTGCTGGAATCACTATTAATACCCTTTCTCCTCTACAATGTTTCGATGCTATTTTTGCAGACAGATTGTGGTGGGAGAGGAGGCAGTCGGGCACCTTTTTATTTTATCGAGAATATGCTATCAGGAGTAAATTGGACACTAACTTTTTCTTACTCTTCCATCTTTCTCTCTGTCTTTATTGCACCAAACTCATTGTTTCAGTAAAGTGAAAAGGATATGTCTGGTAGTTTGTTTGCAGACCTAGTGGGAAAGAAATTTTCTGTCTGATTTTCTTAAGTGTTAGGAGTCCAAAGCTTGCCTTTCACTTCAAAGCACCTTATAGCACTTTTGTGCAATAAAATCTCATCCTTCAAACAATCTGGATTGACTGTTGAAGAGACTGGGAAGCCTCCTCAAAGTGCTTTCAGAATCAAAACCTTAACATTTTGCACATGGAAACATCAGAATGTATTGCTGTAGTCACTGAACATGAAACAAAGGAGATTTCCTTTTCTTTCTAGGAATTCTTGTTTCAAGGACCTAAAATGTTATATTCACAATGGCTTGTGAAGACTCTGCACACCATCTGGAGAGTTAAAGTTTAACGCTCATTTAATTATGATTTTTTTCTCTGCTGAATGCTAGATTTCATTAAATCTATTTCACAAATGCTTGCACAGGTATTTCGTCACTCTTAATGTGGTTCAGTGGGAAGAAATCAGTCAGAACAGCTACCTCTCCCAGCTCTTGGATTACTGTGAGATGGCCTATCTCAGTAAACAGAAAAAAAGACCCACAAGTTCCATTGACTGTACTGACAGTGTGCTTTTATTTTAAAAGTGTGCATAATTTGAAAAGGTTATTGATGTAACTGAAAAAAATGGAAAGAACAATACGAAACTTTACTGAGGGAAAAAAGTGTCTTTATTCAGGTGTTACAATTTGGATGTATTTTTGCTGAACTATGTGAGTATTATGCTTGAGATAATGTGATGCCATCTCAAGATAGGAAGAATTTGGTGGGTTTTTCTCCCCTTCAAATCTGACTGACTTATTAATTTGGGTAATTAAGACAGTAATGCCAGCAGATACCAGTGTTTTGATATCCATCTATGAAGATACATATTTTTTGGTATGTTTCCATACATACTGGAAGCGTGTTCAACTTCTAAGAGTTTTATTAAAACTGCACAGGTTCTACTTAGAATTTTTTAATATGAGTGAGTACTGTTTAGTGATAATTATTCGCACTTAAACTTGCTCAGAATTTCTGCACTTTATGTCATAACATTTGTCTATGTTCTATATTTGCACACATTAAATGCAAGAGAAAATGTAAAATTCTCTCCTATAAATCATCTGGCAAATCTATACGTCTCTATTTGGAAAGAGAGAAGTAATTCCTGTTTAATTCATTAAATTATCCATTTTCACCATGGATTCATCCTTCTTGCTGTCTTCATAAAAGAATTTTAAAAACGGTCTCCAGTTTATTTTTGAAAGCAAAGGCACGTTGGTTATAATGGCTTAAACATACATCTTGCATGTATGTTCCTACATATGGATTTTGTTTGCGATAACCCGACCACTAAACAGTAACATTCACATCTGAGTAACGATTAAAGACAATATAAGCCATATGAATGCTCCTAACTGCCTTTTAAAAGCTGTTGATATAAGCTGTAGATATGATTCTATGTTGGGATGATTCTATGTAGATACAATTATTTTTAGGAACAGGTGAAACAACTCTAAAAGGTATTTTGATGAATAATGTAAAAAAAAAAAAGAAGTAAAATATAAATATATACCTGTAACATAAATTCTAGGATTATCTTCCATAAGAGTATTTTTCACTACAGGTGACTTGATTTTAATTTGTAGGTCCTGATTCTTCATTGTTTATTTGGGGGACAGCCACAGAAGTCATTTCAGCAATCACCAGTGTTAATGGGACTACTTGCAATTAATGAAGACTGTAGGAAAACAGAACGATATTAACCATTTCCACATTATGCATTTATTAAAAGGCATATAGTACACTTTTCCCAGAGGAGACAGGATGATCATATCGTCATCCCAGAAGATGAGAAAGTGATTTGTTTTTTTGAATTGTATTGATTTTTTGGAAGATGATCTCAAAAAAGTTTGAGAAATGTGATCTTAATCTATAAAACTAATACCTTATAATTTAAAAGATGAGAAAGAGAGATCAGATAAAGTAGATAAAACTGAGTTATACTGTGCAGAGGCACATGTCCTAAAATAAAATTCCTTAGTTGCAATAATGATAGCTTTTCCATATAAGATCCTAAGAAGTCAGTAAGGAGGGGCTCCCCTACATCATAAAACTGCAAGATGCTTAAGCAATTTGGACTTTAAAATTCTTAAATAGAGAGGATTAAGGGAATATGAGATTATAAGTATCAAGATGTAGTAAATTTACTTGGTGTAGAGTACTCTGATAAAGTAATAGCCTTTATTATTAGGATCAGCCTTTGTGTAGAAAATGTTAGGAAAATAAGAACCTTGTTTTTCTGCAGGCAAATTGTCAAATGGATCATCAGGTCATGGGTGGGACCAAAGGAACTTTTGTCAGTGGTGATGGGATATGGACTTCAAGTGACTTCTCACAGCAATTAATTGCAACGTAATTACTGATGATTAAAAAAAGCAATTCATTCAAGTGAGTCTATTCAGAGAGCAATGTCACTGTATTGGCAACTCCCCCATATCTGACCTAATTCAAAGTCACCAACTGAAAGACTGCAAAAAAGGAAACAATTCATTGAATTTGCTGGTTTGCAAATAATACCATTCAGTTTAACAAAACACCTGCTTGTTGGCGATGTCTGTAGTAATAGCCCAAGAGGACTTGAACAGCGGGTGTTGGTTTAGAATTGTATGTCGCTGAATAGGAGACTGTTTCATTCTTAAGTAAAGATAGATAATGAGCTCAGAGTATTTACAGTTCTTTACTTTTGGTTGCAAATGCTCTTAATCTGTAACACACCTTAATTTTTTCAAAAGCCAGGAAGTACTATTGAATGTGCCCAAACTGAAATGTGTTAGCGTTTTGTGATAGTATCTGTTTCCTCATAATGTGAGTTACTCGTGGTAGGGAGATTTTCTTGTTGCTTTATTACAGTATTTTGGTTGGAAAGAAACATATACCAAAAATCTATTTATCATTTGTGTGCATTTGTGACACTTATTTGCAACTGGGAACAATGCTATACTTAATTTATATACATTTTAATTGCCTTTTAACGCAACATTTTTAATATAGACAAAGCTGAAAATACAATTTGTGGGTTTCTATGAAATAAAAGCGTGCTGAACTTGTTCTCAGCTACTCTAAATTCTAAACTTCCCTCCTCTATCTAAAATTCTCTTTTCTCTATCACAAAGAATCCAATAGTATTTTAAAAGGTATTCATGCTTTTCCTCAGCAGTACTTTTCTAATTTCTAGCCATTGTTTATGGAGTTGTTTCCAACTGATTTTGGTTACTCACGGCAATGGAAACTATCACCATTAATCAGTAGAATGTATTTTACTTGAGCATAACCGGTTTACAGCATTTGTAGAAGAAAGAGTTTGGTGCCTCTGGTATCCTCCCTCCTTACAGCTGAGTTTTTTTATTTTATCCCCCTCCTTTCCTCTGAGACCAACTAATCCCATTGGTATCTGTATAGGCTGTGGAGTATTACAGCCACATGGCTGCCAGGATCAGATATGCTTTAGCAGCTCTGTTACTCGCTTGCTTTTGTATATTTAATCGACTTTGATATTAGCAGATCTTAAATGATACAATAGAATGCATATAAAGTAAGTCTATATGGAATATTTAACTACTTAATTTGCGTTAGGTCCCCTTTCCACGTCTTCGTGATTTCACTACAAATAGCGTTTCAACAAGGAATACAAGTTATTTTACAGATGCAGACTGAAGTGCCTGTAAAGAAGTGTGATCTTTTAATAAAAGGAGTGTGTGGGGGGGTTAATGTATCTTGTGCTCTCAGTGATCTTCCCTCTGATCCACTGAACCTTCACATCAATTTCCAGCAGAGGGAGTGTGTGAAATAAAGATGAATGAATCATACATAGCTGTTGTGGTATTAATACACACAGTTATCTGAACACGTGGAGAGATATTTCATGGTAAGTTTTACGTTTTGGACACTCTCCACACAGAAGGAAAATAGTTTGATAAGATGGATAAAGTTTTCATGTGACTTGAACTGGATTGACTATGTCAAAACATATATCCTTATTTCATTACAAGGATCAGAATTTTTATTAATAAACTCTGAAAAAACAAAGTTTTCTTATAATTAAAAATTATGTATAAGACATGGCCTGAAATGATGTTTCCATCCAATGGATTTTTTTTGACCTGACTCCCAAATATATTGCAATTGGATTTTCTCACATTTGACTTTTATTAAAATCCACGAAGCAGTTGAATTGTTTGTTTCAGCAGATGCAAAAGTCCAAGCTTAAAGTTTCCTAGCTTGTGCTTTTCACTTACACGCCATTTCCATTGCTTTTATTTCCTGAGGTGGGAGAAGAACAAACATTTTTTTTTATCTTGAATGCAGCCTACACCCAAAGTAATTATATCGAGTACACAAAGCAGAAAACTTCTTTGTTGTCAGAGCTGCAGTGCAACCTAGCAGGTGAACAATGTGCTTCCCAGATTTCTTTATACCACAGTATGCCTTTCCTGCACACAGTCATGTTTTACGAAATTACTGTTGCCAGAATAGCATATGCATTTTACAAACAATGCTACTTAACAGAAATAAGACCTATAATTGAATTTCTTTTTTGACCCACAGTGGCTGCTCTAGAAGTAATGTTGAAATGACTTCTCATTCCAAGATTGAGTGTGCCAGTTTTCATTTCTGCTCCCCTTACCACTGCCGTAAGACTCAAGCAAGCTCCACAGTGTTTTTCATTCTAACAGTTTTACCTTGGACTGCGAGGCAACAAAGCGTGGCATTTCTTTTTTTTTTTTCAGGCAACAACTGTGTTTTCTATGCAAAACTGCTGTCTTCAGGCTCACTGACTTTACACGAGAAGACTCTCTGCAGAGACAAGGATGCTGTGTATGTGCTGAAATAAGAACTTACAAAGTTTGAGAGAAATTTATTGAAATAGATGCCAAAGCGGGAAAGCATTCCGTTGACGTTATTTTTGTCGATTCTTCCGGCCAGTTCCTCCAGCCTTCCTTTCTTGCCGTTTGGATGGAAACTAAGCTTCAGATACGCTATCTGAATATCCAAATGTACAACTATTCACAGCGGCATGCAACTGCAGGCAGAGCCTTTGGCTCCGACACGGCTGTAAGGGCCTTGGCCGGTTTTTAATTTGGGCCTGACCTGCTTTCGGCAGACGGACCTACTGACTCCAGCGACACGCTGCGATTACCCTGCCAAACCCCTACGGTGTTTAACTCGCTTGAGAAAAAAAAAACAACAAACCAACACCTGGAGATGGCCGGTGGCTACCTCAAACCACTCAGGTGAAAGAAAACCCCAGGCAGAAAGTTCGGGCGGCGAAACGCCTCTTTCACTGTTGCCGGCCTACCCTCTTCTCCTCACCCCCGCCGTACCTCAGGCACCCGGCCCGAGGCGGGGGCCTGGCCTGGCCTACCCCGCCCGCCCGCTCCCCGGGCACCGCCGCCGCCTCTGCCTCGCCTTTGGCCCCGCGGCTGCGGGCGGGCCCTGCGCCGCAGGTGGCTGCC
>JAHREE010000480.1:655004-688145 GCA_033628505.1 Tringa tobata
GCCTCCACCCCTGGCAGGCCCTTTGCTGCGGGCTTGGCCGAGGAGGGGGGGCGCCCGTGGGGTCTCCCTTCCCGTCAGCCCGCCCGCGGGGCCCCCCCGCTGCCCCCCCCCCTCGCCTCAGGCCGCCCGCCGGCATTTCGCCGCCCGCCTCAGCCCGGAGGGGCGAGGGCAGCCCCCGCACGGCGGCCCCCTCTGGCCGAGCGTCGGGCTGAGGTGGAGCCGTGGCGGTCGGGGGCGGGCGGGGAGGCTGGGCCGTCACGGCGGTGCCCGCCCGTCGGGGCAGAGGGGGTTTATCAAAGGTGTGAATAAGATGGAGGTGAACAGAACAGGCTTGTGCTCCCACGGGCTCCGCACCGCTCGGGAATCACAGCATGGTAGGGGTTGGAAGGGACCTCTGGAGATTAGAGGAACCTGATGAACTTCAGCAAAGGCAAGTGTAGGGTGCTGCACCTGGGGAGAAATAACCCCGTGGACCAGTACAGGCTGGGGGCTGACCTGCTGGAGAGCAGCTCTGAGGAGAAAGACCTGGGAGTCTTGGTGGACAACAGGATGACCATGAGCTGACAATGTGCTGTTGTGGCCAGGAAGGCCAGTGGCATCCTGGGGTGCATCAAGAAGAGTGTGACCAGCAGGTCAACGGAGGTTATCTTGTCCCTCTACTCTGCCCTGGTGAGGCCCCATCTGGAGTACTGTGTCCAGTTCTGGGCTCCCCAGTTCAAGGACAGGGAACTGCTGGAGAGGGTACAGCAAAGGGCTACGAAGATGATTAGGGGCCTGGAGTGTCTCTCTTATGAGGAAAGGCTGAGGGACTTGGGTCTTTTTAGTCTGGAGAAGAGAAGACTGAGGGGGGATCTGATCAATGCTTATAAGTACTTAAAGGGTGGGTGTCAAGAGGACAGGGCTGGTCTTTTTTCAGTGATGCCCATGGAAAGGACAAGAGGAAATGGGAACAAACTTGAACACAGGAAGTTCCATCTAAACATGAAGAGGAATTTCTTCACTTTGAGGGTGACATAGCATTGGAACAGGCTGCCCAGGGAGGTGGTGTAGTCTCCTTCTCTGGAGACATTCAAACCCACCTGGACAAGTTCCTGTGCAACCTGCTCTAGGTGGACCTGCTTTGGCAAGGGAGTTGGACTACATGATCTCCAGAGGTCCCTTCCAACCCCATGTGATTCTGTGATCTAGTCCAACCCCCTGCCAAAGCACGTTCACCTTTGGCAGGTTGGACGAGAACACCTCCAGGTGGGTTTTAAATGTCTCCAGAGAAGGGCGAGTTCAGCTTGTGGTCGTGTTTTCTTGCCCCAAAAGGCTGTGGCTTTTCCTCTCCAATTTCTCAGGCGTCTCACAAAATGCTTACTGATCTTTGGCCTGAAATTATGCTTGAACATGTTGACTTCTTCCCCTCCTAATTGTATTTTGGACATGAGACTTGAAATGTCATGAGTCAGTTTTTCTCATTATTGTATTAGCTGCTCTTGACAAACTTCACTGTCAATAGTATATTTAGTGTATTGAATTTTAATTGCCACTGATAGATCTTAGCTCACTGTATGGGAGTCTCTTCAATTAAAAAAGCTTTAAGAGTGCAATGAAATTTGCATTAGTTGTGAAGACATAATTTTGCCAGTTTTGCCATATAACTAACTGAAAAAAATACATGTATATTTAACACCAATATAAGCACTAATTATTTACATATTTTCATGCTAGTTAAAAACCTACTTTTTTTTTTCTACAGCTAATTGTATTTAATTGCATAAAATAATGCATGCCTTAGGCTTGATATGCATATAAATACCAAAGCAATATAAATATCAGCTAGAAGTGTGCAGTGGACTATACATTACACCCTTTGTCTGAAGGTAGATTGTTATTCCAGGTTGACACACACAAGATCTTCCAGAAGTTTTTCCTCTTCTACTCTTTTTCCATTATAAATCTAATATACCATAATTAGCTCCCATAAATCTTTCTTCAGTTGGATGTCATGTTCTCTACTCAGTGCTGTATATCCTCCTGTATTTGTCATCGTTAAAAAGTTCATTTGCTTTATCACTCACATATCATTAGCTTCCAAAAATAGTAACTGTGCATCAAAGCCTGTTTGATACTGATGCAAGGCTGTATATCATCTTTGCATTGGAGTAATTTCTCATTTTTCGTACCACCGTGCCAATAAACACTGGGGCACCGGTCCTTTTCCGTGTAACGTGATATGGATTGTTTTTATGTAGATTTTAAATGGAAGCAAGCACTCATCAGCAGTTTCTACAGGGCAAAGATTAGATTACAGAAGGAAAAAATGTAACATTATTGCTGGCTCTTGCCTTGTAGCTCTTTAATCATTGAAAGAAGGCAGTTCTGTGGTAGGAGTTGGCTTATCATTAAAGAAAAGGGAGCAGGTGCATTTAGCTTGATCCGGTGATGAAGTAGGAACTTTCTGTGGTTGTAGCGATGGGTAATTAATTTGTCTATGTACAGACGTCAGAGTTTATAGACGGTAGAAGGTCTTGTTTCCTTGCTTTCACAATGACCTTATGAACTTTACTTCTACTGTGGTTTTAATTAAAAATATTTTCTTTAGCGTGAAGTATTCTTGTGGATATATATAGCCTGATTCTTCTCTTGAAGAGAAAAAAAGTAACCTGGGCAGAAACCTTGCTGCAGTAATGTTGCTTCTAAAGTAGCGTGTAGGAATATGAGTGCATCCTGCCTGCTATGGAGCTCTCTTTCTGGAGGAAAGGGCTCTACTCACACGCGACCTTGTAGTGGTACTGACATCCTCTGCTATCCCTTTGTGCAGGACACCTACAGCTGTAAGTTACTTGGCTGGCACATTCAGTATTTATCATCATGCCAGCGGAGTACCAAAGAGGAGGAAAGAAAGATCTCCGTAATAGCAGGGACTGGCACTGAGCTGTTACTGAGGAACTGAAAATATGATTAAATTATGGAAATGTCTCAGGCAAATATTAATTGCAGCAGCAAAGCTACATTTCCAATTAAGCAGGACTAAAGTGAAATCATCGATGTCTAATGATGCAGACAAGTTCTCTCTGCGTTTGTGTGAAAATGTAATAAATGGCTTGTAGATCACCTGGCCATTCCACTCTTGCTTTCAGATGCGCATTGCCAACACAGCCGGTCTCTGGCTGGGGCACTATAACCAAACCACACTGTGGGTAGGGGTCCTGCAGAGCACTCGCTGTGCAGAAAGAAAAGGTGTCCCCTAAGGCTGTTTTTACTAGTGTCACAGATCTCTCATCCAGTGCCCTGCACAGCTGGAGTGCGTCACTTCTTTTGCCCTCTGAGGTCTTGCTTCTTAACAGCAAGCACTGGCTTTGGCTCATTTAACATAGTATATATCCAGCAATGTGCAATTCATTTCTCTTTACGTTTTCAGATGCCTAGAAGTGACTTTCTGAGACTGTAGGTGCCGATGAACTGTGTTTGGTTTGTGCGAGTCCAGAATACTAAAGGACATGTATTTGAACATGGAAATCTTTGTTGGAAGACAGTAGAACGAAGGCTGTACATGCCAAGATTGTAATGCACTCAAATAGAAAAAGCTACTTCATTTCCCAGCTTTGCATACTTTGGAAGAGAGTTAATAATCACAGGAGACATGGAAATTCAATCATAAACCACTAAAATGTATCCGAGGTATTAAATATACAGTCTTCTCTTACTGAGAGATTTATGGTTCTGTATTATTAAAGAGAAAAGAGGCTATGCAAAAAGGTCAGGGAAGGAGACAATTTAGTTACCCATTTTCCTATAGTGAAATATCCATTCATGGACAAAATTGTCCCTTAAGGAAGGTGGCTTTATCTATACCAAAGCATTTCTGCGGATTGCTACTCATCCTAAAGTCAGCAGAACTCTCTCAAAATTATGTTTTTCCATCCTTCAGCTTTGGGTTTGATCAGGTGGAGTCCTCTCAGTATATGTTTTTGACTAGGCCAGTACTGGCACACATCCCTCCCCAGTGCCTTCTCAGTGTAGTACTGCAGCCTCTTGCACTCCATCACCCCACGTGAAGAGAGCTAAGCTAAGACACACTCATTAAATGTGTGTGATCTCATATAGTCATTAATGGAAAGATTTTGCTAATTCAGTGTCAAATTAGATTAACATTTTGCAGGTAGATGTGGATAAAACCAAGCATAAAACAATGTAAGAGGCGAGGAGGTCTTTGGCTGCTCTGAAATACATTTAAAATGGAAGGCTTTAAAATTAAATATAAAAGTGAATGATGCAATCAGTACAGTAATTCTGGAGTACATTAATTTTGGTGTCTATAAAGTGTGAACATTCTACATTGTAGAATTCTGAGTGTAGAATGCCTACATCTGTTTGATGAGTTATAACAGGGCGAAACTAAAAATCTTGGCAGTTTAAAAACAAGTAATTGGGTCTGTCGGCACCTGGGAAAATACAGACAGCAGTCTGGGAATATAGCATAAATGTATTAGATGTTTCTGCAAAAACAATCAGCAGTGATGTTTTTAACGAAGCTGAGACTTAAATAATCATTCTCTTGATTTCCAGGGTAACATTTTATTGTGTTCGTACCTCTTGCAAGTCCCTCTGCTCCTGGTGCCCATATTCTGTATAGCCTCTTCTGGAGCCAGCAGAATTCCTCTTCGCAGTCATCACTTATCCAGCAGTTGGAGGAATTTTAACTCACAGAAAACTGTTTTAGAGCCCTTTAAACAGCAGATGGTGTATCTACCTTTGTAGAGCGTGTTTGAAACATACCTTGGGAGCAAGTTTCACTCGATGCATTGGTGATGCCTTAAATTCTGACAATTTTTGAAATAATTCAAGAGGAAAATCGAATCGCTGACTTGGAGAAATATGTGCCAAAACAGGTACAAGGGAGACAGTAGGATTTTTTAGCAATTTGTCACCATTGACTCTTCACGACCTTGAAGGAGTCTAGTGAAGTGTAACTACAAGAGTATTTACATACGGCAAACAGTTTTTTAGCCTGTCTGTCGGTGTTCACAGAGAATGAGATAAAGCAGGACACATTTCGGCGGTATTTCTTGCAGAACATTTTGTTTCCCAGAATTCTCAGGCCTGGGGTTCTGCCTGCTCTCAGCTGCTTCAGAGCAGACTTTGTCAGTCAGCCCCAGGAGTATGGGAAATCCACGTGTGTACAAGGTGGTACGTACTTTTGGTGGTGTCCTCTACCAGCTGGCTTTCTGATGAAGTCTGTTGCTAAGCTAAGACAGAAGTAGCTTTAAAAAGAATCCTTCAAGGAAAATGTTTTGACTGTACTGAAGTACAGCTTTTTCTTTTATGGATACACTTATGGTTTTAGGTATGATGTGCAAGTCTGAATTTACAAGGGAGATACACTTTTGAGAGTACACACACAGTTATAAAAACTGCCTCAGCATGCTAAAGTCCCCATAAACAGTTTATTCTATTCTATGGATAAAAATACACAATAGCTCTGCTTTTTTAAACAGCAAAATAATTGTGGGGTTTTTTTAAAAGTCAATTTATTTTGAATGTCGTTGTTTAATATTGGCTTCCTGAAAAGCCAAAAACTCAGTGTTCTTTGGTTTTTTTATCTGTAGAACATGAATGTACTGGGCAGGGGAGGCAAGTTGAGTTTTACCCCTTTGTATTAAAAAATGATAAGGGAGATGGGAAGATTACCCGCTTTCTCTTTTTCCATGTCATTCTTCTTTTAGCACATCAACTTCGGCAACTCTGCTATTTAAAGAAAAATAGAATAACAAAGGAACAGCTTCATCTTCTAACTCATTGTCTAATACAATGCTATCAGCTGCCTGTATTTTAGAATTATGTGGTCTACTTGATTCTACGCTTGATTAGATTTCTTTTCTTCTTAATGGAAAATATTCTAGAACTGAAGAAAGAAGCTATAAATACAATATATATATAACATGGAGCTTGAAGAACAGCCCGGATGTGTAGACAAAAGGGCACTGCATGCCATCAAAATTAGTAACTCTTGAAATCTTACAGTTGTGACATATTTCCTTAATAATAGAATCAGTATCCCTAAGGTTTTTGTAAGGTATTAGGGATTTGGGCACAATCAGGGGTTGCGCCGTATCAGCTGACCATGGAGATTCCGAATTTGCATCACTTTGCGTGCTGCGACAAAAAGGCATACAAGTCTGATCTCATCAGAGGTCCATTTTTTGCTTAATGATATGTTAGCTTAAATGATTGTACAGAAAAGCTCTGGGAGAGGAAGAAAAATAATGTCATTGCTTAGTGATCCTTAGTGTACAGAAGTAAAGCATGAATGAAGTATGTACAGAAGTAGCCGGTGAGAGTTCTCCATTTGGCCTCGCAGAAACTTCAGATTTGGTTTCCATTCCTGACTTCTGCACTGTAGGCTGGCTGTGTAGTGTGCTTGGGCATGCTCTCTGTTATTTGGAAGTAACTGCTCAGGCTATTTTGGTAAGCATTCACCACAGAGTCATCTGTTCTTCTCAGACCTGTTCATGGCAAAGTCTGCATTGGAGAACATCAGAGCAGGCAAAACTGGGGGGAAGATCTTTGGGACTGGAAGTTGCAGAGAAAAGATGACAAAAGATTGTGCCCCCAAACCTTTTATTTCATGTTTCTCTTGGTGGTGGAGGGTTTTATCAAGTAATTTTAATCAACTTAATTCACAATCAAAACTTTGCATGGGTAGTGTGGTGTTCAGAAAGACTATAGGTGGCAGCATCATAATAAAATAGAGTTTACTTGATGTCTTTAGGCAAACAGATCAGTCCTTAGTTACTTGAACAGCGTGTCATGAACAAATATACAAAAGAGCAGATGAGAAGCTTGTTGGAGTTGATCACTGTTTAAGCAAACAGTTAAAACAGGTCAATCAATCTCTTAAATCTGTGTGTTCTGAGTTTTGTAAGCATGAATGAACATGCAGACTTGCAGAGATCCTCCTTCTCAGTATCTTGCTTGGTTCATTCAGGCCAGCAGTGGTAGCTGGATTATGCTACGCTGGCACATAATCCAAGCATGAAAAAGAAAATGCTGCCCTCATCAGCAGTATTCTCCCAGGATTTTGAAAAGGAGCTTTTGAAGAAAGACAATTTAATGTATTTCAGTGACGCGTTCTGAATTTTCCTAGGTGGCTTTGGGACACTGAAGGAGGATCACATTTTTTAATTCTGTCCCTCCTACTGACCTTTAAGGTTTATGGGAACATTTAATGTGGCATGTAATCTTGTGTCAGTGTGTGCTTTCATTTTCTCCTAGTGTGCTAATTGCTTTATAGCAGAAATGAGATAATTTTTTTTTTCCCCACAGCCCGGGGAGAACTGTCAGACCCATTTGGCAGGGCACAAATTCACTTTCTTTCTTGTCCAGCTGCATCCCCCCAAAATCACTCAGCCTCAAATTATCAAAGTGAAGTCATAGACTGTATCTGGTCCATGGGTTTAGTGTTCCTTACCAGCCTGCTTTACAAGAAGATACTCAAATATTCACTTCAAATATGTACTTATGTCAAAGGTTATGTGATTGAAAATAATGGGGTCTACAGTAGACAGTATGTATGATTTTTTTTATCTTATAGCCAAGCTCTTTTTTCACAGGAAGAAAGTATGCTGCAGACTGTAAAGCCAGCTTATCTAATTGCCGCTGAACCAACTGATGAAGAGTGCTGTGATTCTTTACTAGTTTAGGGGTTTTTTTAAGTGAAATGGTAACTGCATATTGGTGTTTTAAATTGATTGTGCAGATTACAGCGTTCTGGATAACATGCATCAGTGGAAGGATGCTGGGTAAAAAAGTAAAATGTCACTGTGAAAATTATTTGTTCTTTCTAATGACTTCAGGTTCCCTTTTTTAATTACTTCCACAAAACCCCTTTGACAGAATGCCAAACCAGTGTGAATTAAACTACTTAACTTTTTCTGCCTGTCTTATGCTACCAGGCAATGTTGAGATTTGCCTCAGCAGCTTCCGTGGGACTTCCGTTTATTTGCTCAGAGATAGATTTGAAGCAAGATCTCAAAGCTGAAATATGCAGGTGATATTTTTTATTTACCCAGGAGAGGGAGGAAAACACACACTCATAGTATTACCTCTGTATTTCTTTCTTTCATAAACTAGCAAAATGGATTAGAGACATTGTACTTGGGTGCCAAGGGATAACAGAGTCATCTCTTACACAGAGGCTTTTAACATCTTTGGGGATATAACTCCAGTCAACTGCAATAGGATTGAAGCATCTAACCTGGAAATCCCACTGTACATCTTATCAGTTAATGATTCACTGCAAGGGGTGATGGCTCCCATCTCTATCTTTAAGCATACAACGGCTCTGAAAGCTTGACTCTCTAGAGCTAGTTATCTAAACAGGGGGTGCTCGGAGCAAATACTTCTGAGCACCATGTGTGCCATGTCTGTATCATTGCTATGTCTGGGTAGTAGCTGTATGTATGTGTGTTACTTTCACCTCGTTCACATGGCTTGGTTTCAAGGAAAAGAAATATGGTTCTGTGAGCCAATGCAGGTGTCATGCATGTTGGACATGCCCCATATCTGAACAGTTTGGGTAACTGGACAGGGAAGATGCATCTGTTCTACTGAACAGAGCAGGGAACATTCCTGAGTCAGGCACTAAGCACCTACCCTCTCAGGTTGTTAGAACAGTCCTGGACACCGTCCTTGTTAGATTGGCTGGTGATGTTTTTCAACAAGCAGTGTGGATGTAGTCACCCTCTTCCAAGGACCATGAGAGTTTAGCAAGTCTGATTTCAAAGCATTGGCTCCAGTGCCATAGAAGAGTACAGAGAGCATTTCATTTACAAGAGCAGATGTATCCTGAGGCATACCATAGAGACTCCTACATATGGGCTAGGCTATATCAGCCATACCAGGCAAAGTGATTTTGTGCTTACCCTGAGGGATGTCAGTAGATGTGGGTTTAGTTGTATTGGTGGGGAGAGGAAATTGCCTCTTTTGTTTTGATGATTTTTTATTTATTCATTTTTAAAACACTATTCTATTTTCTGTGCCAGCCTGTGGTGTATTTTTGTAGCACAGTATGAATGATTTGTGCTTGATCCCACAGTTAGAGAGAGCACTTCCAGTCTGTAGGGCAGGAGAGGTCATTTATATGTTGCTGTGAAAGGCTGTGGGAGCAAATGCCGAGCTTCTCACAGTCACAGCTGGCACTTAACACTTCTGAACTAGAGGTAAGGTCAGTGGGCAGCAGGATGCTGATAAAGGTAGGAGTTCCCTGGAATAAATGAGTATTCACTCAGTTAACGCTTATTACTGTCTTATCCCCCCCCCCCCCCCCATAAGATTATAGCCCCTAGCCCAAAGATGATCTTGCACAATGCTGTTCCAACAGCTGCTGTAAGCAGAAGACATTCTGGGTATAATCGGGCTCTGTACACTGATGACTGATCACACGCATCTGATAAATTCTTATGACAGGATTTGTGGCTTTGAGGTTCACTGTAGAAGCCAGATTGTGCCTTATTTGCTGTTAAGGCTTAATAGAATTGCCCATTGATTTCTCTGCAGCCAGGTCCCCCAAGGGATTTATTCATTCAGGGATTAAAATTGTTCCACGGTTGTCTGATTTATTTAAAGCTCATGTGTTACTCTTAATTGGAGACAGTGACCTCAAAAAATAGCCAAAACCTTCCATTATCCTTATGTGGAAGAAAAAGGTGTACAAAAAAATCGTATTCTAGCTAATGAAGGCTTTTATACCTCTGCTTTTGTACCTCCCTACTTCTGCTTGCTTGAGTCAAAAATGAGTTGAAATATCTGTCTGATGAATTTGTTTGGAGTGGAAGGAAGCCAAGAATTATTTTAACAAATGTTTTAGCTTGACACTGAGTATGGAGGCTTAGTTTGCCAAGCTGGAAAAGTGAATAACTAGGCAGTTTTTGTGAGGCTTGTATAGGGTGTGGGTCATCTTAAATGTCAGTTCCAATCTGTCTTACATGTTTGTAGAGGAGCATATATTGTGAATGAATTGACACATTCTCCTCAGAAGTTTCATGCTTCTCTGAAACAACTGATTAGTTTTATGAAACCGTCGCACATACTGAGGCAAGAAGCCTCAGGGACTTCAGGAAATCTGCTCTTCTATCTACTGGACAGAATTTCTCAGGTACCTGCTTCCCCTGTACATGTGTCCCAAGGAGCGCGGGTGCCTTGATGGTGTGGGGGGTGATGTGTCCGGTAAGCTGGGCAGCAGAAGACAGTGAGGAGCTTTACTGGCTTCTGTGAAAGACTGATGGAGTTCAGTGCTGGAGAAGGCAGCCTTCTAGTAGCTCCTGTGAGCGTTGAGTCTGGTTGGTGTGGTGCGTAGCTGTCCTCCTGTCTGTGGCCTCTGTGTTGTAGAACAGGCTCACCAGCTTCTTTTGACATTATTAATTCTTGCCATGGCTGTGAAAGAAATCAACAAAAACTCTACTGAAACTGCTGCTTCATCCACTTTTGCACAGGCACTTGAGAACCCAGAGTAGCATGTATAAATAAAACCATGCTTGGGCAAGACAGAACAAGGAACTGCTGCGAGGTCAGAATTGGGGTTGTGACCCTGGATTCACTTGAGTTCAGGCTGTCAAAAGCAGGCAATTTTTAATAAGTCTTAACTAATGTTAATCTGGTGACAAAGCCAGATCCAATCCTGATAATAAAAAAAAAAACAACCAACAACAACCCAAACCTTGATGGCATGGATAAAGTAGCATTCAGCTGAGAGGAGGGAGGCTTCTCTGAGCATCACTCCCTGCTTTGTTCCAAGACCAGTGAGGTGGTGCTCTGTCATTAGGCCTTTTGGGGGCAGTTTTTCCAGCAACTGTTCTTGCTCTCCCTCAAGCTTTCTGCAGCCTTTCCTGTGTTGTTTTTCCTACAGAGTTTCTCTTCCCTCCCTCCCTCCCTAACATCTCTGCCATAAAAATACCTGCATTTGAAATATCAATCTTAAGGGACATTCCTTTGGCTTCTTTGGACCTGCCATGCCTCTATAGATGATGGTTCAGCTGCTCTTGTTATCTTCTGGGATAAAGAAGCTCTGTTGTGTTTTACACTTGCTCTGAATTATAGGCATTGCTTCAGTAATGCTTAACTCGGTCACAACAATAACCTGGGTTACTAATTTTCCTGTTGTTTTTTAGCCCAAAATTTAATGGTGGAAGATGATAAGAGGAAAGGCAGAGATATTTTTTCCTAGAAACAAGTTGAAATCATGGGTGTGTAATAATTTAATACTGCATATTTGATATTCCAGGATCCCTGGGTGGGCTTCAACCCTTGAACAGGCAAGGTTCAGTTTGAAGGAAGTTCACGGTTTTTATGGGACTGAAGATTGGTCCATTTCAGAGATACCTGAACCAAGTAAACAGTCTAGCTCCTCTCTGACGTTTGCAGTGAGTCTGCAGTGTACAGAAGGATAGCACTAGCTGACCTGCTGTTTTCACAAAATTATGCTCTTTCAGCTGGTTACCATCTCTTGTGTAACTCAGCACTGTTAACACAAGCATACAAGGATTTGCTCGTGGAGTGCTTTAAGGAAATGCTATCTGCTCTAGAGTAAAGAGGCTGTTTCCGCAACCTTTCTCATGGTGAGAGGATTTTTTCAGTTAAAGCTGGTCATGTGAAGCTGATGCCAAATGACCCTGAGCAGAGAGCACTGTAAATTGTTTGTCATGTGTACACAAAAGGTTTTTGGTCAGTTTTCTTGAAGCTTTGCAGAAATTTTCTCTGCAGCTCTTGCAATGAGCCTGATGTAGTAAGTTTCTTAGTCAAAACAAAATAAATAAATTACTGGCAATTAGACTGTAACCTTTAAGTCTAATTCTGTAATTTTTATTCAAGTTCCTTCAACTGTCTGGTTTAATAACCAGCTGAGCTGCTTTGCAGTCTTATTCTGAATGAAAGCCACAAGGTTTAGCTCAATCACAACAGTAATTTGGGTTATAACAGATGACCATGTGTGTGCAAATAGGTATATCTCAGTATGAACCTTCCTGTTGGACTCATGGGGACTCTGGTTAATGGTGATGACAGCCTCCAGCATGGGCTTCCTGGCTCCATCTCCACAAAACGAATTTATGACTTCTCTTTCCAATCACATCTCTTGCAGCACTAAATTTTATTAGCAGTATCTCCACAATATAAAGCCTCACTTCCTACTAGCTTTTCTTATCTGAATAGTTGTTATTTTAATAGCCTCTATTTCTGTAGCGTAAGGCAAAATAAAACTGACCAATGTACAATTTTTCATGTAATATTTATAAATTATTACACCATTTTATTTTCTCCACCCACTCTTCAGGATAGAATTGGGCTGGAATTTACAATAGCATTCAGTGTCATCCTGTTTACTTTGCTATCAAATTTGGACTAAGGCCGAGAGCTCGTATTAGCTCAGCCCAAGAGTTTGCTGTGGTGTCATTTACAATGTTATATTCCACAACGGGTCTGTACAGCATGTAGTGATCTGGAGACAATATCTGCTGTAACAGGTTAGGGTAAGGAAACAAAAGCCATTTGCTAGTGTAGGTGAGAGAGCTGCTGCCACAGGAATATGCAAGTAGTCTACTTACATGAAAATATTCATAATAAAAATGAACTTCAAATTTGAACAAGTCCTCCTGACATTTCTTATTAAACTCTCAGCCACTTTGCTTAGGAAAAGCAGATTGTCAAATACCAGGGGAAAGCACTTCAGTTTTTAAATGTTTTAATTAATTGTGTTGGATGTGTAATGTCTGATAACGTGCCGCGTGTTAAACCAAAATGCCCTGACAGCTTTGTGCAGGCTGCTGGAAAAGAGTGTTATTTACTTTCCTGAGTCAAAGCACAAACTTGAGTGTGTCAGAACCAAGGTTCATTGCGCAGCCGTAACCTGCCCATTGCTCCTGGCGTGGACTTAAGTCACAAGCTATTTATCCTTTTGCCCTCCCACTCAAAGGGCCTAAAAGTTACACCACCCGCCAAAGTTACAAGCAACTGAATATAATGAAGGAAATTAATACAAGTGTCGCTGTTTTCTCAGCTCTAATAATATATTGCTGGCTAACAGTGAAAGCCTGAAAGGAAGTTAGTCAAGATATAAAGACATTGTGTGCTGCATAAATCAGTGCTGATTTTATGTAACTGTAAAGGTGAAGGTGTAAATTGTTTACATACAACTGTCAATTCCAAGACTTTTAAAACCAACTAAAATAGAGAGAAAATTACTTTTTTCCTGGGTTTATAGGACAGAGAAATGGAGAAATAGAAGGTGCTTAAGCCCCATTTTCTTAAAGGCACTTTAAACTTTAAGAATTTATTCCAGATTAGGAAAGTAGTTTCCTCTGCTGTGCGATTATCAAATCATACAATACTTAGTAACAAGAAGATGCCCAACTGATTTTAGAACGGACTATTGAAAAGATACCCTGTAGATAGTATAGCGGGGAAACAAAAGTTCTATTTAAAAAGAAGGAGCTTTTCTGCTCTTGTTTTGATGTTCAGATGGCTTTTTGAGTATGTTAAAGCTTTATTGCCTCTGTTTTCTTTCTTTACCTTTTTCTTTTTGATGTCACTATTTCTTGCCTCTAGTGAAGCCCAGGGAGAACCTGTACTAGGAATGAGCCAGAGAAGTGGACCATGTACAGAGAGCTGTCAGACTCACACGTGGAATAAGCTGAAAATTGTGGCAGGGGCAGGAAAATAAGAAAAGGAGATTATTACCAGCAACTGTATTTGTAATAATTTTTCATCCTGCTACTTCAGAGCAATAGTGCAGACTGTGCCTGTTTAATTTGTTTTGTGTGGCTTCCTGCCTGGCAGTTTGGCACGCAAGTTCCCAGCAGCCAGTCTTCATGGGCTCAGCTCAGTGTTGGCCACAGCACCACCTCTTGCCCAGATGATAACTGGAAGGGAATGGAGAGAGATGGTGGTCCCGTGAAGGTCATTTGGGGTACACAGAGGAGCGGGAGCTCCAGAGGTTTCTCTTTAAGTCACTAGAGTAATGCAGTAGGCACACGCGGGAGGAGGCTGGTATCACTGTGCATTTTATGGAGATCCCAGTCATTTCATTGCGTGTGCAGTAGCTCGTTCTTTCCCTGGGTATTGTCCTTTGACAGTAATAGAACTTTTATGAGTAGTTATAACACAGTAAAGATTGTCAAACCTTGCCTAGAGTGGATACAATTGCATCATCGTAAATGTATTCAGAACATACTCATGTACACAAAGAGACATGAGCTGTGTTGGTACTTTGTACCTAAATACTGTATAGTGATAGCTGCATAGCAGGCTGTTGTTGCTTTCTTTAGCTTGTATACCCCAACTGACCAGTGGATGTCTTGGGTACTGTACTCCATTGTGTATGTTATAATGGCTTGGCTGTAATGTGACTGGGTGTGTTTGCATCAACTTTAGCCTAGGTGGAACAATAGCTGTGAACATGCAGAGACATGGACCGCAGTGCAAGCTAGACAAGCCCTCTGAGGACTGATGAACCTCGTATTGTTCTTTTTCCTTAAGGCTCTTGTTATCCAGGGGTGAACACGGCCCCAACCTAAATACTCTTGCTATATAACGTGAAAGCTGTTTAGCCCTATAGCAAAGGGGAAAAGAATAAAACTCCTTTGTTCCCTGTCTCAACACTCCTTTCCCCAGGAGATCCTCTCTTGTTTACCATGGATATGCAGACTGGTGGTATAGTCTTCCTGTCCTTTATTGAGTACACCTACTAACATCTGTACCAGTGCAGCTTTCAAATATAGACCTGGCTTGTGCTGGATCTGGCTAAATCTGCTGCTGTTTTACACAATTCTGTGACATGTTGGTTTTGGCTGGTTGTTCTACCTTCTTGAGCAGATGTAACATTTCATAACTTGTCACTGAATTTTTATCCTTCCATTCATGCTGGTGACAACCAGAAGCCTGATTGTCATTTCTTTATGAACCACTAACGTGAAGTACATAAAGCAGCTTGGGAATTTCAAGAGATCTGTTTCTCAGCACCACTCCCTTGAACGCTGGGTGGTGTATGAAGTATCACATTACACGAAGACCTGGAGCAGGTGGATCAGTGCAATACTGTTCGGTAGCGAAGGAATTTGCATTGCAAAAGAATTTATACATCTTGTTGTTCGGTTGCCATCGAGTCCCGTTGTGCTTGATTTGCCACTCATTGGCTAATTGGGGAATCTTTCTTTTGGCCTCGATGGGCATTGGATCAGAGCTGCTGAGACCAAGGACACTGAACAGCTGGGATGGGTTTATTAGTTTCGTAACTGAGGTGGGAAGCTCTGGAGAAGTAGAACCAGGTCTGTTGTATCAGCATTTATATAAATGTTAAGAGATCTAGAAGCTACGGATCTCACACTGTTCCCTCTTACTTCACCATGTGATGCAAGCCTGAGCAGGCAGGCTATTTGGATGTCAGCTGAGCCACCAAAATCACAAGAGAAACAGAAAAAGGCAAGTGCATATGAAAATTTAAGCATTGAACTAGGAGTTCTCAAGCTTTTGTTCACTTAGACTCTTTGGATGAATTATTGTTCTTTTGTGGCATTCAGATATGAAATGAAATGAATATTTTTTTCACGAAAGGCATGTTTTTTTCTGTCTTTAAAATACCTTTAAGGGAAAGTAGCAATAATAATGAGAGGATTAGCAAATGTGTTTGTTGAGAGCGTTGCTGTGGCTATGATTTGTCCAGGGCCATGCAAGATTTTCTCAAGTATGAATAGCACCAGGCTTTTTACTGCTCTTATTATTTAATTGTATTCTCGTGGCGTTCAAAGGACTCAGCCAGCACAAGGAGCTATTGTGCTTGGAACTGTGCAAACACTCAAGACACGGAATTGTCTCTAAAAAATTCTGAGTTTAAAGTAACAAGATGGGTAAAACATGCACATTCAGGCAGCTCAGTAATACCTTGCCGTTAGGCATTTAGGTGGGGTCATAGCGAGACTTTTTGGCACCTTTCCCTTTCTCCTCCCTCTGTGCCGTCTCTGTCCTTTTCCTCACACCCTTCCCAGCCAGCTGCTGCAGTTTCTCAGGGCCCTGTCCTGGCTGCCAGAGCTCTGGGCTGACCAGTGGTCGCTTGCCTCCCCCTCTCCTCTGGAGTGCTGCTGCCCAGGCTGCGTACCAAGCCAGGCATGGGCATGGGCATGGTACCCATGTTCACATCAGTTCTTTCACTGGAGTCCCCATAAACAGTAACTGAAAAGAGCAAGATGGTACCCGAAGCCCCTGGAAAAAAATTTGGAGGACCTAAGTCAAGTTTTTTTTTTCCATAAAGCATTTGTATCTTTTGGAAGGGCATGTGCAATTCTCTGCCATTAGCAGCTGCACAACATGATGTCTTCTCTTTGCATGAGGCCACACAACACCAACTGCTGGGGCGGCAAATCCTGCTTCCAGGCGACAACCGCGACACAGACCACTTTCCATCATCGAGACAACATGGTTCGGTTCCTCTTGTCTTTCACTCTGGCTTTGTGCTTTGTTCCCCCTTTCAACTTTGCTCCTGTGGTAATGGCTCTCAAAGGCACAAGAAGGAGAAAATTCCTGTTGGTGGAGCAAGGCCTTAGCCAGACTATTTTGGATGTCAAGTAGACCGCAAGAATGAATCAATGCGATGAGGCTGAAAAGCAAGTGTATCATTTTGCTGTTTGGACCAGCAGATGGCAAGTGTAGAGGAAAAAATCAATCTAAGAGCCAATCCAGGGAATAGACATTAAATAAAGCCATCTGGCAAACATATGAGGGGAAGGAAGAACATGAGACCAAGTTGTGCTTTAAATATCTGCTCACAACCAAGAGGAAGTTGCTGGGAACTCATGCCATGGGAGAGCAGACTTTGACCCTCTAAGAAGTTCTGTGGAGTGTCAAAACCTTTGGCGGTGTTGAAGACTTAGAAGAAAGACCCTAAATTGCCAAGCAGAGCGAGCCTAAGCAGCAGCAGCATTTCTGCCTAAGACCCCAGTTATACTCCACGTGGAGTAGTAAATACAGGGCTGCTTGGTCCCCCATGATGGGATTGAGAAGACCACATCTAAGAACCTGGTTTGTAGAAAAGAACTAAAAGGAAGAGCAGAGAGTAAGCAAAGACAGTGATCTAATATATCCCAAATTCTGAAAGACGTTGATAAATCTGTTCTTATGCCAGTGCCATGGCCGTTTGTTACTTTGCCCTACTGCATTTATTCCCAGAGAAGAGAGATGTATGTGGTTTTGCACTCAGGCTTTTAAGTAAAGTTTCAAAAGAGAAGCACAATTCATTGAAAAGGGAAAAGGTATCTTACATAAGTGCTTAGCCTTTCTTTTGGAAACTTGCTCTCAGGGAATGTGATTTCAGAGCCCAGAAGTCTAGCAGATGTTATTACTATTTCTGTTTTACAGGTCAGTGCTTTGGTTTTTTATACTCTGAGAAACACACACAGTTGCTAGCCTGTCTTTTGCATTATAAGAACAAGTCAGTTCTGTGTCTTATGTTTAGCTTATACATGTGCTTTTTTGTTTTTTCCTGGTTAAATAGTGAGACTGGCACATCTTGAAAATTCAAGTTCTCTAGTAACTGATGGTTTTGTTGGTGGACTGTGTTGTCTTCTTATTCCCATGAAAAGCAACAGTGGATCATTTTTCAAGGAATTTTGGTCTTGATGTCCAGGCCTTTGGCATTAAACAGAACAAATAATCCCACCACTCAGACTTACCCGCAATAAGAGGAAAAAATTCCTTATTGTAACGTCATTTTTAATGCCTCTGATAATAAGGTTCATGACGGTGATGATGTAGTAGCTATATTTTGTGCATTGTTGGTTTCAGACACTTACATGGAAAATGGTTGCCAACTCTCGCTGAACAAATTTTTTAAGTAACTACTTCCTTTCTGTCTTATCTGTGTTGTTGCTGATTAGTTATTGTATCCAAGAAACTTGTCTTTAGTTTCCCTCAGCATCTAATAGCCAGACTAACAAAAAGGCAGTACTTCTGTCTCTCTGCTCAAATGAATAATTCATTGCCCTGCACTTTTTGTGTAAAGTAAATTTGAACTGTTTCTTTTGTAAGGTTTCTTTGCAAGAGAGTCGAGGACACAGGGAAATTCATTTACTGCCTTCAGGCACGTCATTATCTTTTTACTGAGAGGGAAGTAACACTTTATTTCTGTGAAATTTTGGTTAAAGGATTTGCTGTATCTAGCGTTAGAGGGATGGTATCCTTTAACTGGGGAAGCCGGAGTTTGGCAGGTTTTCAGTGCTGTTCTGCTGCTGTTCTCCCCAGCTCAGAGAAACAATGGGCTGGAGGGATGCTGGCAGTGTTGCTTGGTTACAATTCATCAGCGTGAATCAATGCTTCACGCAGCTCCTTCTGCGTCTGAACAACCGGGAGACTTCTCGGTACTGTATTACTGATGTATGCAGAGATGTGACCGGATTACGGACTATCTCAATTACTGTAAAACTATACCTTTGCTGTGAGATTTGCACAGCGGCGTTTGACTTTCGGTGGCTGAAGTTGGGCAATTTCAAACTGTCTGTTTTACAAATACATAGCTGAGCAAAGCAAATTTTTAACAATGTATTTTGTTGCAAGATGTGTTTGATGAGTTTGGCACTTCAGCATCCTTCCGTATTCGTCAGGAAGGTTAAATCCTTCATGAAGTATCTTCCCCTGGAATAGACACGTGCCTCACTGAAACCTGCCCGCAGGCAAAGTGAAGCATGTTAGAGGAACTGCCGCCTTTCTCATACTCAGTGCATTTGGCCAGATCTTGAGCTGGCATAAAGTGAAGCTGGTGGAGTTATGCCAGTTTAGACAGTAGGAGGATGTGACAGGTTATTTTTAACACCGTGGAATGGCTTTTCTCTACCCCACCCAGATCCATTTTACTACTTGCCCATTCTTGCTGTTCAAGACATGACCAGAGGAAATGTTAAGAGGGAAGAAAGGTGCCCAGTTTGGGCTCTCCCTTGAATTTCTCTTCCAGCAGCTTTCTTCCTGTCAACATCCTTTTGCTCACTCTTACATAAAACTGATTTATCGCTTTGCAGTTCTCCCTGTTTTATTGCCTGCTATCACTCTGCTCCATGCACCACTCACACCCTCTCTTCTACCCAGTAGAAGTTTAAAACTTCCCATGAGTCTTCACAGCATTTTGGTTATGCTTGAAAACACCTTAAAAAAATGAATGGCTGTATGATAATTGGCAACTTTGCCAAGAGTGTGAGTGACAAATCACTGACCGAGCTATTTGCTCATCTGTGGCCAGGAGATCACTGAATTCTGGCACCTACCTGAAGCACTGTCTTCATCACCAAGTATCTCCTGTGGCTCTCTACTCATGTGACAGTCCTGGTAAATGTCCTTCAGTCTGTCTACAGAAAAATGCAGAAGTGTTTTTCTCATTTTCCTCCTCCCCTTTCACATCTGAAATTCTTGTCCCTGAATGGCTTTCCCTTTCCTTTTTCAGACTCAGCAATTCTCCGTTTCTTCTCAAACCTTCATGCTCGTGTCTTTACATTTCTCTTTGCATTCTCTTTGCGTTTGCCATACCTTGCCTTTTGCCAAGCTTTCTGTTTTCTGTTTCCTGCTATTTAGTGCTGTGTTGCTGAACATTAAGGCCATTTGGAAGAATTTGTAGGAAAAAATGCACTGAAGTGACATCCACTCTATTTGGTTTGCAAAAGAAGAACCTATAGTAAAAGATGAATCTAGCACTGTCTAAACCACAAATATTTCTATTTCTGTTTTGCCTTCTGGTGATGGTATCTTTAGGATGGCCTTTCCTAAAGAAAATTGTCTCAGAATACATGCACTACTTAAAATACATTTGCACTGCACAGAGCTATGATTTCTGACTTGCACTCAGTATTCTTTTACATGATCAGCTTTTATTTAGCAGCGGGTGAGTATATATTTAACATCTTAAATTTTCTCTTTGCTTCCTCCAAATATTGCTTGGTTATCTATGAAGATTTTTTCATTGTGACTCTCTTTAAAACCTGGATTAATTCAGCTTTGCTGCTCCCTGGGTTATGACATCCGTAACTATTTAAGTGCTTTTGGGATAGGACTTAAAACTGAGGTCTTCCGATTTCTCTAAAAAGATGAGAGAAGGGAAATGAACAAAAGAATGATAGTTTTCCTGTCAGCATGATGGGCTTTGGCTCTTGTTCAGAAAGGTACTTGAAGCACTGCAATACTCATGGGCCTTTGGGCAGTTATAATTGCTGCAGGGATAGACTGATTCCCTGGGTAAATACGGAGGTTTGTGGGAGAGGGAGAGATTTGAAGCCTAGCCAAGAGATCATTGCCTGACCCACAGCCTGTGTTGAACACAGTTTTATCAGGCCACTGAACGTGGCTGTCCGTAAAAACAAATGGAGAGCCTTTCTGGGGATACAGCATACGCATCAGCAGCAAACCTTAGGTGTGCCATGGCACAGCTGAGATGGCCTGGCGTTTCTACAAAGACACTTGTGTATGTTTCCCTGCTGTTAAAACATTGTTTTGCTTTTAACGGATAAAAGCTATTGTGAGTTGTGGAGTAATTCCCTTTTAAAGTCATAGCTGGACTTCTCTAGACAGGACAGGCCAGCCTTCCTGTGCCCAAGACCCCAAGACCCCTCTTTAAAAGAGCTTCTGCCCATGTGGTGGCTGGGTGGTAGGTATAACCACTTGAAATCTCTCATACAGAGAATGTGCCTGCCCTACAAAGATGATACCGGAGCTGCTGCCCCGGCTGGACCATGGGTCCTCGCAGGTGCTCCTGTCTGGGACTGGCAGAGACCGCCTGAGCAAGGAGGGAGCTGCTCACGTGTGAGAACGTGCCCCCACGCGATGGGGAAGCGTCCGGCCGCGATGAAAGGACTTGTTTCTGCACCGACACCCCTCGTCTGCCTGCGGGAGCCACGCTGTGCATGGTGTGCGCAGCATCGCTTCTTGGTATTGTTGCCGAAAGGACAGATGTTCCTCCAGAGTCAGTAAAGAGCAAACAGGCATTTTTTCCACATAATCTGGTCTGTGTGAGACATTTATATTATGCTGCATCTGAGGAGTCATTATTTCCTTTCACCGTGTAGGATAATTAGGGCCAGTGTACCCCATGGTACACTGAGGTGCTTTAGCTCTTCAGGTCTAATTCAGCTCTTTTCATCTTTTAGAAAATGCATACCAAGGAGGTTGAAACTAAATAGGGTAATTAATACAATAGCATGGCAGTAACTTAAAATATTTAAAAGGCCAGAAAATGCAGAGTTCTTGTATCATCTTTAGTGTTCCTGATTTGCTTCTCTTCAGGTTTTTGTGTTATTAATTTGGCTTTAGAATATGTTTTGTGGCACACATCTGGGATAATCTTAATGTATTGATTTTTATGTGTTTAATATTCTGCCACTGCGTTTGTTAGTGCTGTGACTGTGTGTGGTGGATGTTTTTTTCCGCTTTATCTAATGACCAAATTTGAAAAACAAAGATCTTATTTCAATGTTAAAAAACCTTCTAGTTTCGTTGGCATGAAGAATAGAAAATTCACCCTCCGTTTTTGCACTTGTGCTTCCCGTTTTAACAACAGGTGCCTTTTTGGTGTAAAGATAGCTCAGCTGCTGTCCTTCTGTCCTGGGAGGTGCGACGCAGTGGCCTTTGCAAAACCAGGAGTAACTTTTTGGCATGTCCCTGCCTTTCCAGGCAGGACCCAGCTAAGCTTCCTGAGCAACATCAGCCTCCGCTAAGAATTCAGGTCAGGATCTCCCAGCTTGTTTCCTAGCAACTGGGGGATACTGGTGCTTTCTCCTCCGTCCGACTCCTTCGGCGTTAGATACGGGGATCACTTGGTGAAGGGATCGGGGCAGGGCTAATAACTCACACTCCGGGAAGGCAGAGCGTAGCCCGGTGCTGGGTAACTGATGAGAAATAGGGTGCACTGTCCAAGCCGAACCAAATTGAGACTGTACAGAACAAACTTAAAAGTGCCTCCGCTGTTTTTTGGTACAGCTTAAATGTCTGGCGAGGTGACAGATCACTTCTGAAACACCGGTAGCGTTTTGTGTTACACTGAATCTGGCAAACAGGAGCGTACGCAGGTAAGCAGCCAAAGAAAGTTTATGTCTGAGGTGCTTTAAAGGTTGTTTTCCTACAGGTGTAATGCGTTTCTTGGTTACACAGATGCACAACATTCAGTTGTGGAAGCATTGACCCGCCTTTGTAGTTATTAAAGTTTCGTCGGATGGTAAGTAAAAAAGTTAAGTGGAAAGATGAACTGTCTTCCCTTGTTCTTTGTGATGTCTGTTTATAAAGTGCTGAAAACAACCTTTAAACTTCTCTAGTTAATTTATTGTAGAATTGCCTAATGAAAAATCCTTAAGTGAGCAAGACTTATCGGTTGCCACGCTCCCGCTGCAACTGGCTCCTTGTAGCACATTTACAAAATGGAAAGCAGCAAGTGCCTCTAACTATGTGTTGTTTGCAAAGGCCAGCAGTCGTTGCCTCTGGTTGGTAACACAATAGGATTTGTTACTGTGTTTTGTTTTCCTTTGATAGATTACAAGTAGAAACCCTTCGACAAATGTAAAAATTAAAGCAACGTGCCATTCTAAAAAAAAGAGGAAAAAAGAATTGTCTTCCTTGTGCTGTAGCCTCTCTTCTCTACTCACAGATAGCAGAGATAGTAGGATTTAAACCAGAGTATATTTGTATCTAGTGCTGGCACAGGGTTGACATGGTAGTTTTCTGAAGGACTACTCCTCACAGAAAATACAGTTTTCATGTTTTGAAAAACTTGGAAATGAATGTCTCCAGGTGCGTACAAGCTATTTAACCTGCCTTTTTCCAAAGTCTATAAATGGTATTTTCCAGCTCTTCAGTGATACGTTTTGGCACAGCTCCAGTTAACTTCAGCAGAAGCCTGCCAAGTGACATCAGCCAAAGATCTGGCTGCACATTTCTAGGACAGGTACACTGTCAGCTGTTTGTAGTTTTTTTGCACAGGAGTATTATAGTGGTGCAATTTGAATGGAGACATAAAAAAATGCATTGTTTTTTAAGCTGTATATTTTAATTATAACTAATATGAAGCTGTTAATTTGACTGCTGACTCTAAGGCATTCAGGAGCTGGTTTCTTCAGAGAGACTGAGTAAGTGCAGTTTCAATTGATATTTTCCACACTTGGTATTCAGAAAAACAATTCCCAGAGTCTCAAATTGCATACCTGATACAGCAGCTGCTTTTCAAAGTGTGCATGTCTAATTTGATATCCCAGGCTTTTTGTCTGTATCATACATATGGGAGAGCTCATACATCCGTTCCTAGGACCCACAGTGTATGTGTCCACTTAAGAAGAGAGGAAAAAATCCATACCAGGGCAGGATCTTCGTGCAGCTCAGGATGTTCTTACAATGATGTTATTACAAAAGGCTTTCCCAAGCGTGTAACTCCACACTACTGTGTGTTTAGGTGATGTAGGACAGAGAAGGAGAAATATCTGTTTGAGGAGGTGCTTCACATTTCATTTAATTGCTCCGGTCTCAAGGTCAACAACTTTCGGGAGACAGTTAACAGCAGAAACCTCTTTTGTCACTTTGATCTGGCTGTTTTAGTAAAGCAGCACCCTCAGAGGGTAGCATGGCACCTGAGAGATTAAGTCATCCAGCGCTCCCTGATCTTCCTTCTGTTCACAAAGCCTTGTAGTGTCCTCTTAGTAATGCTCTTCTGCTAGAACTGGGAGCTCTGCTAGACATCTCATTCCTCTGCCCATTGCCATGACTCACAAATATTTTTTAAAATGTCTGAAAAAAATGTTAAAAGGAAGGAGGCCCCTCGGCAAAGAGGGTCAGATTTTCCTCAAGCTTGAGCTAGTACATTTGCCAACTGCATGTAAAAGGCTAAATATTTTCCCGTTACACCTACACCAGAGGCACTCACTCTGCAGATACACAGATGGCTGGGCCCTTGTGAGTCCAGCCAAAGGAGCGTGTGCTGAGGCTTCAGGGTTTGAAGAGAAGCTGGAATGGGTTCTGTAGTCTGGTATTGGCAGGCAGCATCGGTGATCTGGGTGGCTGAACACAGGAAAGAGCCAAGTCTGAGGAGGTTATTGGAACACAGGCCTTACACAAAATTGTTTCTTGATAGCAAACGCCTCAGACGTGTCCTTGGACTCCGCAGTGGAGAGCCAGTTAGAGGTGGAAGATAAATGCTTTCCTCTCTGCCTGTCTGCCAACCTATGCAAGTCTGGCTGGGAGCTGGGGAGCTTAAATCCAAGAGTGACCTTTGTGTCATCTAGCTATAGAAGCCACCTGGGATCCAGTGTCCAGTTCTTGGCATCTGGCTGCCAGAATAAGTGAGCTCGGAGTGGCACGGGTACAGAGAAAGGTTAGTAAAAGAGCCAGGAGAACAGAGAGCTTATCTCTCAGAGGAAATTTAGGTTCTGTGGCTTGTTTGGCTTTGCAGATAAAGGCTGAAAGGGGACGCAGCCATCTTTTCTGAATACCCTTGGCAGGAGAGAAAAGCTGCCTCAAGGAAAGGATCAGACTGGCACAAAAATAAACAGGTATAGACTGGCCGTTTAGTCTGGGAATCTCTAACCATCAAGGTTCTGGAATAGCATTTCAGCCAAAGGGCTATTGAAAATTGAATAATTGTCAAAATAAGACGGGAGTGTTTGCTGGCAGCAACAGGGGGCTGAATGCTCAGAAAGTCCCCACTGGTAGTATGTTCCCAAGTTTTATCTTGCAACACCTGTATGAAAGCTCAAAGATTTGGTGTACACCAAAGCATGCCCTTCCTCAGGAGACTGCACTGTGTGAGAGAACTGAAAAAGGCCCAGCAATGCATGGAGCCCCCGCTCTGGGAAGGGCTGATAGGTGGGATGCATCTGATAGTTTAGTGATAAATCGTTTTGCCCACAAAGGCTCTTTAGCTCTGTGTTTTCAAAAGTCCTATCACTATGTAAGACACTGGATGGGTGCTGAGCATCTCTTCTGTTACTTGGGACCTGCCCAAGGGATCAGAAAAAGCCAAGAAGTACTAGTACCCTTCAAAGGTGCTGTGAGACTGGCCATTTTGGACATGAATTAGGATTTGTTGCTGTAACTAGCTCTGTATACACAGATTTTTCACCTGCCTCCCTGGGAAAGCAAACAAAACAGCAGTTGGAGGTGGGGAGTTCCCTTGCCAGGGATGGTCAGGGCAGGGTGTGGGATAGCCCTGGAGGGCTGTGCCATGCCTGAGAGACAGGTTGCCCCTTAATGAAACCACTTCAGTGGTTTTATGCTGCACCACCTGACTTTGTTGGGTTCGTGGCAGACCCACAGGAGGTGGGAGGAAAGCCTACCACAACCAGCTTTTGCTCACATAGTTTTGCTTTCCGAGTTTTAATGAGGAATGCTTCTCTGCCACCCTCTCTCCCAGCGGTGTCCCTTTTGCTCTTCGTGGGGAGGTTGTGTGCCTCTCTGCTCCTCTTCCTACTTCTGAAAGATCATAGTCCTAAGTTAGATTTTTCTAGCATCTGAATGCCAATGCCTTTTAATTTACTAATGCTGCAGTACATTTTGTTGTGCTTATTTAAATCAGGCAGAGCTTGAGTATTTTACAGTCACGTGTAAAGGTGATGGCAGATGAGAGCTCTTTATGTCACGCTGGATTTCTGCAGCTCACGCTCTATCTGCCAAATTGCAGGCAGAAAATTTTTGAATTAATGACAAATATTTCCCAACAGTAGTTAGTTAAGTGCCTGCACATGTTAAATTAACCATAATAATCTTGTCATAGTCATAAATTAATAACCTGCATCTCATCAGGCTTTGAGTATTGAAATAAAACATTCATGGTGTATTCAGAGAAGGGAGCCTGGGGACAAATGGGATAACTCCCAAAACGGGTATTTTCCTTTCTGCCCCTTTTAAACATCATTTTCAGGTTCCTGTGTAGCCTTTGGGGCTTACTTGGCACATGGGGTAGGACAGTGGGGTTGGGAATACAAAGCACCTAACCATGAGCTGCTAAGTAATCCTGGCTTCCTTCTCTCCTCCGCAGAGAGGTGTCTCCTCGGAGTAAAGCAATTTAGACCTATTAATATCTGAATATCTTTTCTCCATTGCCTAGAGGGAGATACAACCAGGAACAAATGTGCACATGAGAGCTTTCTGCCAGAGGGATCTTGGATCTTAAAAGAGTGAGGGGTTTCACAAGGAAAGTGCTCAGAGGAGAACAGAGAGCATTTCTGCCCCAGTGGCAGAAGTGAGAAGAGACTAAGGGCTAGTGATGATGTGGGAAAGGGGGACATTTCTCTCAGTGTATTGCCTTCCAGTGGTCCATGGGACCCCTCCCAAGGGAAATCCAGGGAGTGGAATCCAGTTCCCTTTGCATTCTGCTTTCTACTACAGCGTGGGGAGCTGGGCCCTGGACCAGAGATGGCACCTCAGTCTGTGCCATCGGCTGCAGCAGAGATGGACCAAGGACAGGCCTGGAGCTGAGCACTGCTTCTGCATGACGGGCTCACTCTGGTCCCTGCTCTTGAGAGATGCTTCTTGAAAGACATAATGAAAAGCATTTAATCTCTCCATACTGTTATATCCTTCTATAAAATGCAGGTGCCAACAATTCTTTTCCCCCTTTTGAGAGTCTTTTGAAGTTGTAGGCTGGCTGTCATCCCAACATTGTATATGTATGAACTCGTTCAGCATAAATTCATCATAGTAGGCTTTGTAGTGGTATGAATGGAAACAACTGTACCTTTGTTAGTACAGTTTCTGGAAGTGCCATGATGTTCTCCAGAAAGTCCCCCGTGACTTGAGGTCAGGGACAGGTCTGAATCTCAGGTCTTTCAGAGAGCCACAAAAGCTGGCAGCTGCCTCTTCTACTCTCTTTTCTTCTCTCCACCTCCAAGTGAAGTGGCGGCGTCATGATAACGTCAGCGTTGTTACCTAAACAGCGGCTGGCTTCCCCCAGGCCAGTAATGCTCCCCCATTGCAGTATGCATCCCCCCCGTGCTCTCCCTGCAGGACTTCACTTCTCAGTCCCTCTTTTCTCCTCCTGACTCTCTGCCATACCCTGGACTGTCCGTAACCTCTAATGGCCAGCGTAGAGGCTCATCAGGCCTGCACCTGGGCTGTGGGTGTATTGGCTGCTCAGCTGGCTGGCAAGAGGAACAAGCATCCGCTTGCCCCCTGCTTTCCTGCAGTGGGGACTCTGCAGTCACCAATTTTTACAAAACTGGTAGGAGCTTCATGGCTTTGAGATGCATCTCTCCATCGAACTCGGCTGAAAAGGACCAACAGCTTCCAAAGCGGTGGGGTAATAGGGAAATGCAGCAGGATAGAGAGTGCAGTCACATAAATACTTTTTCCTTAGGAAATTAAACCCAAGGAGTAGCAGTATCGCACAGTGATGTTTATCACCTGTCCTCCTGCACTCGGTTTAAGATAAAAGTGCTGTCAGGGCTGGATCCATCTGTTTTGCAGATGAGAGGGGATGCACAACTGGTATGACACTATGACTGGTAGCATATTCTTCTGCTGCTCTGGATAGATAAGGAGCAGGAGCCCTCCCTTTGACTATGTCCCTTAGTGTTATAAGCACTTTCAGGGAAAGTTTGAGCTCTTCAGTACTGTCCTTTCTTGTACTTTCTCCAGTCCCCTCTCCTCACTTTGTTCTGCATGTGATGTTTTTGCCTATAATCTTCTGAATATATGAGCACACATGCCCTGGACAAATTGGCACATGCTTTTTACTTCCCCGTCCAAGGGAACGAGTGGGCTTGTGCAGGTGGTGTAGGGCACAGTAGAGACTTGGCTCTGGATTTCTGACAAGGCAGCAGGGAAATCTATTAAGCTGTTTTCAGAGATACTGACTTCCAAAAGTCTGCAAGTCTGAAGTGGCAACTGGAGGTGAAATGTGCAGAGTGACTTGCCAGAGGTTATTTTCACGGAGGTTATTGCTGCAAGGAAGGAGTGAAGGGAAAAATGAGAATCTGAGCAAGCAGCAGTTATTTCCATTTGCTCATATCCTTGTTTTGGAGCAGAGAGTGTGGTTTGGAGCACAGACCTGCAGATATATGGGGAGAGAGGAGCTACAGGAAAATACCGCCTCTCTTTCAAACACAAAATAACAAGTATGTCCTGAATGGATAGTAAGAATGAAAAGTCTCCAAGTACACATCGTGAGCAATTAGATGACAAAAAATTAGGGCTCTTACATTTGTGAAATCCTGACTGTGTTTTTCTTATAGACCGTGGAGAAAGGTTCCAAGCAAAGATGAAAGGACTCAGCAATGTTGTTTATTGTGGCGTGGTCAGAAAGTAATCATCCAGCCTGTTCACGTAAGAAATTATTTGGGTTAGGAAGACTGTCCAACTTAACTGGCCTCCTACCTGAAAGCCCTGCGGCAGTCATGTGTTGCTGTGACCTTGCATTAAAAATCTTGTGCTCTTTTTTCTGGAAGTGATCCGAGTGTTACTCGGGTGGAGGAAAGAGAGAGGAGCCCGTGGCTCATCTCTCTCCTACCTGGGCTCCAGAAAATGATTATCAACTGAAAGCCGAGAGGGACTAAATTAGGAAGGGTCCACGGAAGCTACGTAAGGTTCTTCCCAATTAAAAGCCTGTCACGTACCGCTTCAGAGCAAGCTTCATACAACAGTTAGACAAGAGGCCATTCAGCTTTGCATTTGGCCTGTGGGGTTTAACGCAACAGGAATGTGGAATGTGTTTACAAGGTAGCAGTTATTGCTGAAATATGTGAGCGCTGTTCCCTGGGGAAATTTCAGAGGATTGAGATTGCGCTGACAGTGGCTGTACCTCTTGGATGGTCTGTGTGGATGTTGGGGAAGAAGCTGGCCGCTGAGTCTGCAGTCAGAGCGTTGCAGAAGGAATACAGGGGAAGATGCTCCCCTTCTGCACCACCTCCCACTTCCCTCCTGCAGTTCCATCTGGATCTCACTCCATCCTCGCCGCTCCTTCGTGCTAGGATGACCCAGGAGGAGGACCGGTCCTTGGGCTGGAGACATGGCTTCTTGTTATCCCTGCATCCGAGGTGACTCCAGGTTAGCGCACGACTGCAGCCAGTTTGGTGTGGGCTGAACTGAGGCAAGGGACTGCTCAGGAGTGAGGGCCCCCGATGGCACCTTCCATGAGCACCTCCTGGAAATCAACCTGTTTGTGTTCTGGCTAGTCTCAGCTGGTAGGCTGGTATATCTCTGCCTGGAAGGGCTCAGGCTTCTCTTAGAATATTTAATTTGTTCTTTTTGTATTCCCTACTTCCTTTCGTTTTTTGGGTTTTTTTCTACTTTAAATATTCAATATTAAAACTATTCTGCACATGGTTCATAGATGATCCCAATCATTTCATCCTTCCAGCACAGAAATTCCCGAGGAACCTGGTAAAGCTCAGCCTAATCTCTTTATTTCATGCACTTTCCTCATTACTTGTGTTTGGGCAGACCAGACGGTATCTTTCATCGCATCAATGACAAAATATTTGGAAGTAGGCTTTGGATATAGGTATATTCTGTGTTCAGATTAACCTGACATTTGAAAAGATTTGTCATTAACTTTTAAAGAAACTTAATAAAACTGTTGAAACGACACTGTTGACTACACCACACATTATGCAGCTGAGAGGAAATACCACATGCAGTATGGATGGGCTCAGAATGGATGAAAATTGGGCCACATTCAGCTCTGATGTTAGCAATCACCTTCATTGTCTGGCTAACTTGGCCCACTGAGTTTTCTTCTGAATAGCAGATAAATAAGAATCTCATACTGGGTAGTGCTAAATGCTTTCTGCATCTTGAACTCCCATTAACCTCTGCACTGTACAAGAATACCCTTACATTATCCTAATTGATGGGGAAGCCGATGTAAGTGCACCATTCCTCAGGGCTTGCTGTGATTCCAGGTGAGCCTTATTCTTTCTTTGCCACACTGTAAGAATGTGTATGTGTATACGTATATAGGCAATTTATTGTATTTATGATTCCAAAAAGCAAGGAAGGATCAATGAAAGCCTGTTATGTTTGAATGTAAAGGCATTGAGACCTTATAACAAAGTTGATTTTTGTACTCATTCTGAATACCGAAAGACCTTGTGTAATTATTTTTGTGAAATAGCTTGCGGAATGTTCCCAGTGCTGAATTCAAGAATAATTGCAACTGTGACATGTAGAATCAAATGTAATTTTGTTCTAACTAAAGCAAGACATTTTGCTTTCTTTTCTATTGCTTTTTAAGGAGAGGCACAGTGAATTGTTAATACTTTACTGACCCTTGACTCTGAGTGACAAAAAAGATGAACTTCTTCAGAACATTTTTATCCAAAGCAGTCTATGTGAACACTTGATATTATTTAAGTTAAAAATACAGATTGTGGTTTTATCAGTAAAGATGGCTGATACAAGCCTTAAACTCTGGTATTTTGTCAAGCTGTTTGTGCTCTTTCGTATAGCAGAGGATCTCTGGTAGGGAGTCAGCCAGGGGAGGTCTTGTGTCTTTGTGTAAAACAGCTATGCCTTTATTATCCTTGTGTGCTGAGAAAGAAGAAGGAGAGCCAATGTGGCCTTATTACTCTAACAAGCCCTCTAATAATAATGCTTTCCCTGTTGGTAGAATAGATCTCCTGGCTCCACTATTAAATCACAAAAACTAGAGAATGGAAAGCAAGAAGGAAGGTGTTACTCCATAGGAATAAGACATTTCATATGAGTTTGCTTTATTCTTTTACCAATGTAAGCTCCTCCCCCCTCCCTTTTAATTCTTTCATATAGGTGTTTGGTTTATTTTGTTGTTGGGTTTTTTTTGTTTAAAGAAAGCATACAAACTAAGTCAATTCCTGTGAACGAAGTATGACCTTTGACAAGGTGTATAGCCCCGAGCTACTGAGCTCTGTCAGGGAAGCAGAGTTGCCTTAGCCCTTCTGGGGAACAGCCTATTCCCTGCACAACCCAGGACATCAGGCTGGGCAATCCCAGTGGTGCCTTCTGACCTCTTATGTTTGTGTGTTCTGTTGCAATGCACTTTGTTTTAAAGAAAACAAAACAAAACAAACAAAACAAAAAAAAAACCAACAAAAAACCAAACCAAACAAACAAACAAAACCCAAAAAACCAACAAAACCCCTCAAAAGCTGCTGGGAGGCATGTTTATTTTATGGAGTGTTTCTCATTTCTCTCACAAACAATGAGGGAAGGAAGGTCTATCAGTTCTTGAAAGAAACAGAGAGAGAAGGGTTTTTCCTCTTGGTCCCTTAGAAATGCGTTGTGCTTGTAATAGAGAAAGGAATGTGCTGTTGGCAGGGGCACAGCAGAAGGGCTGGTGAGGATCCCACTCGAGAATCTGCACGGTCTTTGGAATAACAGGGAGAGATGCACCAGGGAGGAGTTTAAGCAAAGGAAAATGTATACTGCCCAAGAGCAGTGAAAGGGGCAAGACAACTGAACACCCAGAAAAGCCATTGAAAGGCTTGGGAAAATGCACCTACTGCCTCTTCTGTGTTTCTGGTCATAGCCTGTGAAGTCAGACACGCTGGCCGTGGCAAGTCTCACCCTGTTTGCACAAAGGCTTGGAAGAGGAGCTCGTGCAGTGAGCCGTATCCCACCTCCCCTCTCCCATCTTTCTTTTAGCAGGTATTTCGTTACTTGAGATTCCTTGATGTCTCTTCAGTCAGTGATCACAGGGACATGGGGCACCACCTTATGCTTACACAGTGTGCGATGGGGGATTTGGGTGGGAGATGCCAGTACTGCAAAGGAGAGGGCTGCTGCCGAGAGACAGTGGCGTGTCAGTAGTTATAGGTAGCCAGAGTTTGCTGTTCCTCTACCTCCACCTCTGCTGATGTTGGAGGTGGAGGAATAGCAAACTCTGGCACAAAGAGCAGCATTGGAAGAGATTATGTGTTGGCACAACTGACTTTTGTTAGTCGCTTCTGAGAGAAAGGGCAAATCACTCGCAGGTAGCTCTATCCATTTTGACAGCGACTGGGAGGAGGGTGGGAGGATCCCTAAAAGGCAGAGTTTTAAAGAGGAGGGCACTGACTTTGTGTTCAGGCTGGGTGCTCTCACCTGGATGCCAGCCTAGGGCTCATGCAGCCTGGGAGAGGATGCTGGCAGCAAAGCTACTCGCAGCCAGCCTTGCTCTGAGCGTGAGGAGTGGCGCACAGGCTCTCCCCACACCATCGTGGTTGCACAATATACAGATTTTCTAATAACGTGAGAGCACACTGCAACGGTAGCGCTAGCTGGAGAAAAATGTCAGCCACAAGCAAAGAAACAAAACCTTTTATTAACCAATAATGCAGATAAGATGAGGAAGGTGTGCCAGGTTCAGCGTGAGACTGATGAAGATGGATAGCGAACTGTCATGTTTTAGACAGCAAACCTTTTGTGAAAGTAATACATTTTGAAGTTGATGTCCCCATGGACATCAGTCAGTGTAAACAAGTAGGTGGTAACAGCATCCGCACTAAATTATTAAAACAAGGAGAAAATACATGAAGTTAGAGACTTTGCAAAGTAATACATTTACTGATTCAAAACATTTGAACAAAATGGAAGGAGAGGATCATCTGCCCAACTTTGAAAACAAAAAGCAAGTTGTATACAAAAACTTGCCACATGTTTTTCTTCTTGGTTTGGCGTGAAGTTTATCTTTTACATTTTATATAGATTTGATAGAGGAGAACAGTGCAGTTTTCTCAAAAAATATGTCTTCTCTAGGGAAATTATTTTTAATAATATTATGTGTGTGGGGACACACCTAGAATATGTACGGATCCGGTGTAGATGCTGATATGGTAGAAAGGCAAGGTGGCCTTTCAGTCACAGTGCTGGCATCCCAATAAAGCTTCTAGGATGGCTGTATATGTGTAAGCATGAATTCAGGTGCATTTGTTCATTTGATTTAAAAGCTAGAGGCTGAATGAGAAGTGAAATCTCTACTCCTTTGGCATAGGTCTGGAGCAGGAAAATGTATGGCTTTGGAAATAGTGTTGCAGTTGTTACCAAATTCTCCTGTCCCTCTGTGTGCTTTTTGGATGTGTTTATACAAACTAATTGGATTCCCAGAGACCTGCATCTCACTCACATGGACAATCCTAATACCTGGGCTCATATGTGCCATGCTAGCTTAGGGGGCACTTCACTGTGCTTCCTAGACCTCCTGGTGCAGAA